>JAJHUR010112224.1:0-19197 GCA_027495735.1 Lutjanus campechanus | reverse complement strand
CAAGTGCAACAAGTCGTCCAAAATCAAACAACAAAATATATTATTATCAAATATAAAGGCAATCGAGGCATTGCAAAAAAAAAAAATGTTAGTGACAAGGAAGAAAAAGATTTTAAAGCCTTTATTATAGCGGCTATGTCATTTAAAATGCTTCCATGTTTCGACTACTACTACAACTAATGATTAATTTTATTATCAATTAAACTGTCGGTTATTTCCTCAAATAATCTACAAGTTGTTTGGTCCATAAAATGTCAGAAAATGGTGAAAAATATTGATCAATGTTTCCCAAAGCCCACGATGTCGTCGACAAATGGCTTGTTTTGTCCACCCAGATAAACATTAACAGGTGAAACTGATGAGACACAAACATGAGATAACACAGAGTAATTATACAGGGCTCGACAATACCGACAAAGCTTACATTGGCAAATATTACTAGAAATACTGTTTACTTAAATGGATATTTTGGATTATTTGAAGTGTGGTTGTATGAGGTACTTAGTCAGTGTATTACCCGCCCACACACACCCAGTTCAGACGGTGTGCGTGTGCACATGAATGGGGCTCCAAGCGAAAGATCCACAGTGAAGATTGGGGCTAAAAATATGGTGTAAATGACTTTTTAGTCAACTTGGCATGTCGGGGCTTTAGGAGACTTGGATTAAACCAGTCGAGCAGTATGGAGGCATTGTATGTTAGTTGTTTTTCCGTGTTTGGAATTGAATGGTGACCAGTTTTCATTGTTTGGGAGAGTCTGCAACGCATTTTCCCTGTGAAACTCCAGCAGTGTTTTGTGGACTTCAAAACTAAACCCGACCCTCAGTTGGTATGGGGGGTAATGACGGAATGTTTGTTTTTGGGTGAACTATTCCTTTAAAGTTTCAAGTTACTTAAAGGGACAGTTCACCCCAGAATCAAAAATACATATTTCATCTCTTACATGTAGTGCTACTTATCCATTTAGATTTTTTTTGGTGTGAGTTGCAGAGTTTTGGAGATACTGGTTGTCTTCCCACCAACATAATGGGACTAAATGATGCTTGTGGTGCTCAAAACACCAAAAAATACATTTGGAAAAATTCAAAACCAGCATTACTTTCCCAAAGCCATGATCCAGTTACTCAAAATAATCCACAGACCTTGTTGTGAGCAGATTCATTCAGGAACTACTTCATGTCTAGTAGAAAGGAAAGTAGTTCAGTAGATTCTACTGCAGAAAGAAAGCAGTTCCTGTTCACAGCAAGGTTTGATTATTCTCAGTAACTGGGTCATGATTTTGGCGCCGTTATAACGGAGAGAAGAAAAACATCTTTACAGCTGATATCTCCAAAATTCTGCAACTCGCATCAAAAAATTCTGGTGTATTTTTGATTTTGGGGTGAACTGTCCATTTAAGTTTGCATCACTTCTGTCATATAACATATGTAGCATAGTTATTTTAACCCAAACCACTTCCTTTTTTCCAAACCTACCAAAGTAGTTTTTTTATGGCTAAACCTAACCAAACCGCAGCAGTGTGACAATGTAAACCATGTGTGCAATGTCACATGAGTTATGTCACATGACATAACATAGTTAGGTTCCAGTAAGCCTTTTTGCTGCCGGCGTTCTCCACCAGTTATCTTCATAGACTTATATTACTGTGTTTTACCTTTGGAAAAGGCTGTCTGGAAGCAAGGTAAAGCAGTGAAAATGTTCTAAATATAGTAGTAAACACTTAAAGAGGAATTGATTTTTTTAAATGGGCCTTTTTTTTAGGTGTCTAAAACACAATTTGCTGCTGACCCTGTCCACAGCAGTATGTTGCTTGGCTTCCGCGCCATCTACTGTAGGTAATACGCTGACTTAAAAGTACCTCAAGCAACCCCACATCACATAATCCTAAATCCTAAAACTATCCCTTTAAGCTCTCAGGTCATAAATATAAGCCGAGAACCTGGCGTTGAGAGGATCCTGATGAGTCACATTTATCCTCAACTCCGGGGTCACCGAGAACACACCTGTGGGCAAGTTTGGGAAACAGTGCCTTCATCTCACATAAATCCAGCTGGATGGTTTTCATCATAAAATGATTTTGCAACTACGTTGGGAAGCCTCCGAGGCAAGACGTGTTATTTGTGCATCCACGTGAAAAACAAAAAGAAGCCAGTTATTTAGTGTCTTAAAAACGGGGGGCATTAAGCCTGTGGTTGGCTCCCAAATAACCTGTTTTATAAGCTGTATTTTTAAAATATATTTTACCCCAGTTTGCCTCAGATTTTTCTGCAGGGCATGCTGGCCTGTCATCACAGCTGTAATACACAATTGATTGCTGGATTTTTGGTTCAGTTACTAGAAGGTATGGGGAAAGGCCGTGTTTTTTTCATAACACATATTTGTGTTTGTGAGGAAAAATAAAGATCCATATAAGATTACAAGTAAATGTGAGGCTGATCTTTAATAAATCTATTGCTACACTAACCTGTAATCTTGAAAGGCTGAAAGGCAAAAATAGACGGTTTTAAGTAAAGGATGAACAGCTGAAAGTTAAGAAAAGTGACGCTAATAACTGCATCAACAATTCTAGTGGTTTGGGGGGTGGGTTTGTTTTGTTTTGTTTTTGTTTGTGTGTGTGTGAATGTGTGTGCCTGTGTGTATGTATGCACACATATGCACATAAAAAAAGGGAAATTCATTTATTTATTTTTGAAATTAATCTGTAGCACATGCAATGGATATTTTACTGTTTGATTTAATATTATTCTATGTCCATATGTTTGTTGTTTTTTTTCCCTTCTTTTTCCTAGCCAACATTACATGCCCAGGGTGTTACTTACTTATTACCATTGGTTTTTCATTTGTTGGTTTTGATTGTTTTATTAATTTGTGGAGATGAAATGCTGTTTTTGTTGTTGTTGTTGTTTTTTGTTTGTTTGTTTGTTTTTGTGGAAATTATGTACAGTCATGCCAGGAAGGGTGGGATGGGGAGGCAGGTCAGGGATCATCAATAACATGATTGTATGTATTGCCCTCTTTCTAGAGGCAGCAATGTTACTGTGTTTCCCTGTATTATCAAAAGAAAGATGATTAAAAACAAACAAAAATAATAATAAGAAGAAAAAAAACAATTCCAGTGAAATACTGTGCAGGATAGAACTGAACAAGCATCCCATCTGTCGAAGGGTTAGAGTCACTGTCACTTCAGTTCATTGGACATTGGCTGTGGGGGTATGTTGGACAAAAAAAGTTTGAGAAACTGCTGTATAATCTGAGGTCAAATGCTTCAGTGCAGAGAGCAACAATTATCCCAATTATTGATGATGATACTTAAAGGAATAGATCAACATTTTCTTAAATGTGCTTACTTGGTTTCTTGCTAATTTATATGGGAAGACTGACACATATGAAGCTGGAGAGAGCAGGCGGTTAGCTTAGCATAAAAAGTTGAAACAGCTAGCTCCCCAGGGGAGGAAACATAGACACTGCAGGCAGTGCAGCTGCACTGGGGAAGCAAGACAGCGGGCACCCCAGCAATGAGTTGCACAAATAGGCTCTTGTGGGTGAGTCCGATTGCCAAAGTAGAGCTCACATTGAATTCAAATGGTGCCATTTATTATATGTGACATTGAAAAGGCAAAACCATCTCCATCACGGTTTTCTTCTTTTGGCAAAATATTCAGTACCAACCTTGAGTCTTACAAAAAACATAAATACAGTATAAAAAACATTCAGTTGAAAGAATAATTCATTATTTTCTTTGATATTGTTGTCAAATACAGATATTCAGTGATGATTGGTGAGTAATATGTATGTTGATGTTGTCCACTGTCAAGACTCTATTTGATCATGTGATGACTTTCTCTATGACGTTCTCTATTCCAATACAATGGCCTAAGTAACTCATTCAACCGCAAAATCCTACACATTGTTGGTAAATGGTGTGTGTTTCATAACTAGAGTGCTCAAGGGCCCGTTTTGATAGTGTGCTCTGGGGCCCCTCATCAGTACCTTACACCACTGCTAGGAAGCAGTGTTCTGCACAAACACGCTAAAAAGAGCAGCGCTCATTGAACGTGCTCATATTTTTGGTGAAGGTTGAACTGAGCAGATCAGTTTGCAATCAGTGAACTTGAAAATGGGTGATGAAAACCTACGGTGGCCATGAAACTCATGCAAAATGTAAAAGGGCCTCTCTAGGGCCAGTGTTTGTTTTGTCATGGCGGTGCAACATAGCGGACTCCATGGAAGAGGACATGCGCCCTCTGTAGACAGAAATTGCTCGATTTCTGCCATATTCTGCCGATGGACCCCCCCTAAATCGTACACACTGGACCTTTAAATTTAAATAGCTTCGCTTTACAAATTGCTGATTGTACTGTTGTATCCACTGTGGGTTGTGTGTGTGTGGCAGGTGGTCTTAGCCTGCCACTGTGTTCAATAAGACAATCCATAGCAGCGGATGTCCTTCATCCTCTATAATCCTACAGAACATCTGAGGCAGCCACACAGTGCACAGAGAATCACCTTCTCCTGAATGTCACAAATACTGAGGAAGCCCTCATTGAAACACACAATAACCCCACAACACCCCCCCACTGTCACATCCCCACCAACAGTGAGCCAGTTGGAGAGCTTCAAGCATGTTGGAATCACTCTTGACAATAAACACAGCTTTGATCATCACACTACCTAACATTCAAAAACACTTCCAACAGAGACACGCCACCATCCGGAACCTCAGGGCGTTCGCAGGCACACCCCACCTTCTGCTCCTCCTGTACAGAAGCATCATAGAACCTATCATCCTGTTCCACATGCTACTTCCTCACACTCACCATTACCAACAGGACCAAACTCTTAAAATCACACACACATTGTACTCCAAATCTGCCAGGGCCTTAATTGACCCTTCACTAAGCTCCTCCTGCAAACAGCAACTCCAATCATAAGTTAGCAACCATAACTAGGCGGCGCCGCAGACCTGTCAAGCGTTGCACGTCTCTCCAAGCAACACTTGGTGTTACACAAGTCTGAACAGTGGCTTTTTTTTTGGTAGTCTTTCAAAAACATAAAAACATAAGCGCACACGTGTGGGGAATGGACTAAACTTTGTCTTTATCTGCTCTAAGCTGCAAACATTAGCATGACCAGCTAACTAACACTAGCTTAGGAGCTGCAGTAATGTTACCTCCAGCCAACCTTCTGTTACCACTGTGTTTGCCAAACTCATGGCTTATTCATGGAGTTACATTGTGATTTGTTATGTGGGGAGTTTAAGGAGGAGGTTGTAGGCTAGTGCAGAATCAAAGTGGGCCAGTGACGACGCATCTCTCTCTGACATGCTCTCTTTCATCTAAGCTGGGTTAGCTTACTAGCCTGACGTGGCATTTCGCTTTCCTTGAGCAATGGGGTAATCCTTAATAAGTCCTGTACAGTCAGAGGTCCTCCAACATCACTGCCCTCAACATAATATTAACGGCATCATATATTGTGTTGTTCTGTATTGTGCTCCTCGTGGCTCGGTTTCCATGTTAGTTTGGTAGATTGATGCTCCAAAATTGTTTTTATGTGTGTACAGGCTGTGGAAACAAATTTTATTTAATGGAGGACAATAAATTATTATCTATTATCTATACATCCACGTGCAAGGACCCCCTGACACACTGCGCCCTTGGGTGCTCAGCTCAGCTTTGCTCAGAGGACACCTTGACAAGTACATCTGTCATCAGGAGGGCTTTAAACCATTTTAAACAAGGATTCAAGGTCTCACTTGCAACCATTAACTCACCCAGGCAGTTATTCCTATAATGTAACTGCAGCGTTATTCTTATATAAGACTGTGTTTTACAAAGACCTTCATTTACAGCAGCTCACAGCAACAAATTCTTGTTTCAACAAGACAGCTGAAGAAACAACTTTTGTGTGTGCGTGCTTTGTTTATTCCATTTAGGAATTCCCACAATGGAAGGTGAGTATGTTAGTAATAAAGTCTAATGAATACAGCTGCCCGTAAGGGAATCTTTACGAGAATATAACAACCCCAAAAAACACGACCCTCACGATTTTACACAGAGAGGCGCCTTCAAACTGTTAGACCGTGTCACTAAAGCATCTTCTACTTTATTATCATTTTTTTATTTTCTAATCCGAGCATCAAGCAGCTCTTATCAGAGAAGTACTGAGGGAAAAGTCTTCATCTGATTCTTTTTATCTTAATATTTTGCAATAAAACGTCTCTGGATGAAAAATAATAGTCTAAATCCCCATGAATGATGCAGAGAGCTGTAATGTTACACTACATCCACACAGTGAAAGTGTTCCAGTGCATAACTTTGGTTTTAGAGTCTTACCAGAGGAGAAGCAGATGTATGTTTTTCCTGAGAGTGATACAAGATTAAAGAATGGGACTTTTAGAGGGGAAATTGACAACTTTTGTGCTTTAACTTATCATTTAACTTATATAAGGCTCGCTTTCGCTGTGAAAAATCTGCCAAATGAGAATGATTTTTTCCCAGGAAAATTATGTCTGACAGTGTTTGCAGCATGAAATGGTGGACAGTCTCTGATAAGTCTGATTGCATCTTAACATGTTTCTCAAATTTAAGGTGGAAATACAATATGAAGCTGAAATATTTTACCTCCGAGACCTGTTTAGTATATTGTCTTTCTTTACATTTAACTCATTGGCTTCGGTCGATGACCAATGAGCCCTGGAAGAAAAGCAAACACACACAGTTTTCTGTAACTGTAAGTAACATGACAGCTGTGTGGAAACTGCCAGAGCAGTTTAACCAGATACATATATAACTGTATCATCTGCATACATCTGAAAACACGTGATAAGTCATCTATAAGCTGTGTAGTAACTAGGTCCTATACTTTAGCCACTACAGGCTAATTGGGCTGTGATAATTCAGATGTGTACTCGGAAAAATGAGGTCCAGGTTCACCAGTTCCTTATCATCATCACGCTGCATTTATTCCATGTTCTGTACTCAATAATCCGGTACTTTAAACAACTTAAAAATAAACAAAATACAGCCACGATGCGGACCGAGCACAGTCAAAAACTGATTGCCTCCTTCCAATTACCAACACCTGTGTCTGATGCCATTACCTTAAATCTCTTCTGGCATTAGGACTATCCACTACACCCCCCTAGAGTGTGGAGGAGTCAAATACATGGCTCCTACAAGCTGAAAAGAAGCAGACCAAGAACAGAACCCTGTGGTACTCCCGTTTCTGTCTTTAAAAGAGATGACTTCTCATTATTAACAATAACATTGTTTTTGGTCAGACATATACACTTTCCATTGTAATGTTAAGACATTTAGAAAGTTTATGAATAAAGATGTCATTTAATGGTTTGAACTTTTTAGAAAAAGAAAGACTGCCCCAACTACTCTTTTATCAAATGACAATTTAAGCTGTTCTATACAAAAGCAGTTAGCAGTCTATGTGGAATGATGGAGACAGAAGCCAAACTGTAGATAATTATTTGATGACACCTGCCTACAGGGTGCCAACAGCCCCACCCACTCTCAACACATTGACCTTAATGCGGGTGAGACCAAGGAGCTGTGTGAGGAAGGCAGCACGGTGCCCCTCTTCAAGCCTGCAGGGGCGGGAAGTGGAGCAGGTCATTCACTTTAAATATCAAGGAACAATTTAGATCAGCGTGGACCACATTTACAAAAACAGCAGCAGTTCTCTCTCCTCAGGAAACTGAGGAGCTTCAGTGCTGGCAGACACACACTGACTGTGGTCTACAGGTCACTCACTGAGGGTGTTCTCACCTTCCTGGTGTGGGAGCCTCTCAGTTAGACAAAGAACACGCTGACCCAGGTGGTCAACCAGGCCAGAAAGATCACAAGAAATAAACAATTGCAGTTCCAGAACCAATACAAGTGGTCCATAACCAGGTCTGACCTCAGCCACTACTTCATCCATCATTCCAGCTGTTACCATCTGGCAAGAGACTCAAGGTCCCACTAGTGAGGAAAAATGGGTGAAAGAAGTCATTTGTGGCCTGTGCTGTGGCCATCTTAAACGGAGACACAATGAAATACCCCACACACACACACACGAACACTGCTGTTGCTGCAGCCCCGTCTCCTAGAAATACTTTATATACATCTAATGTCTAACAGCAGATACGTGAGGGAAATGTAAAGCTGACCGAAATCCATTTCTATGAACATGATCAGTTCCTCCAGGACGATGCAATGTTGCCACTGCAACAATTAACACAAATTAAATCCCTGTGAATTCTGCACGACTTTTCAATTTCGTCCAATCACTGCAACTTGCTTGCTATTTTGACTAAGTTTGGGGTCCAATAAGATTTTAAATTTTAAATGACAATCTTTCCTGAACCTTAACTGTAATAAAGATTGTTTAGGTGGACTCCCTCGTTTTCTGTGTCAGTGTGCACATGCATGCACTGGAACAAGCAGCTGATGGGAGCAGGTGCTTGAGTAGCCAAGTGCTTTTATTGTCTAACCCTATCCCAAATGATGATATTTCCTTACGTTAAACACATGCTGCAGGAGTCTGGATGCGAACCCCAGACCGTGGCGTTAAAAGAACATTATCATTAAGTCAAACAAGAATCCTGTTTGTCACCACAGTGTAATTATGAAAATATTTGGTATATTTGGTATATTTCCTGTCAGAAAAGGTTGTCTGACGGCAAAATAAAGGGGTGAAAATATTCTAAACTGGGGGCGTGTCGACCGTCATCTACTGTAGTTATCGCATACAACCCCTCTTCAAATAATCTAAATGATCCCCTTAATGTAATGGACAATGAAGTTTTTCTTATCTACATATTTTAATAGCAGCTGGATGAGCCGACTTTCAATTGCGCCTCACAGTATTAATCAGAACATTTAAATTAGTTCAGTTCTGAATTGTTGAATGTTCTGGATAAAGTTATTAAGTGGACCCTGAATTAAGATATGAGGAAGACACTTTTTCCCTCACTTGCTTAGTTACAAGATGGAAAATCAGCACAGAGCTTATCGACACTGTGTTTATTTGATTTGGGAATTCATTAAAAGAGCCGCAGCCGAACTTTGACACATCAGCTGCAGCGCAGGTGCGTTCTGCTCGTCAAGCATTACATTGCAAAGGGACCATCCTCCTTCAAGTAAGCAGAGAAAAAGCCTAAATAGCATTATGCTCTGAGAAAAGATGAATAAGCACTCTGTTTTAATCTTTAACAAGTGGCCCTGGTTTACACAGGAGAATGCCCTCAGAGGTGAACATTAAACGATTTTAATGGAGACAATTTTGTGGAGTGTGGTTCTTTTTTCTCTGCAGAAACTATTTAACATGCGCCTCCTCAGGTACCATCCCTCACTACTTCTATAAATCCTTTGGCTGGATTGAAGATGGATTGATGGATTGAATTCAGAACGGAGTGCAGAATACCTGATGGCAATCAGTGGTCCCCCAACAAAGTGCTCCAAGTTTTACACTCAATATGCAATATACAAGATTTCATGCATGCAAGCCAAGGCAGTCAATTAGGCTATAACTGCTTTGCACACACATGACGAAGGCTATAGACCCCAAATTTGTTAAGCACTGACCCCATGGGCCACCAGGCCCCTAAATTTGGTGACCAAAGTACATTTACTTAACACAGCCTTCTTTAATTGTGACACTGGTGTTATCTACATTTTCCATCAATTGTGATGTGTTGTTTCCCATAAAAAATGAGCTCAACCTCTTGGCTAGCTCAGAAAACTGGCAGCACACACCACAGTACATTAAGTTCTTAGATGTGTCAGATTTTACACTTAAACTCCTGCTTCCATTCAAATTCAAATGTTCACTGCTGTTTTTCCATTGTTCACCTTTTGTGTTTATAGTTACTTTGTAAGAAATTAGACTTAGTAAACCCAGACTACAGTAGCCCCGAAATACCGTAGCTAGCTAGCTAAATACTGTTCCCTATTTTTGTAAAATGTTGAACTAAAAGGCACAAAGCAATTCTACAAACTCCGGTAAAGTGCTCTCTGGGTTTCCCTTGTAGTAGACAAAATGTTGTGAAGTGCACTCTCGGGTTCCTTTCTAGTGGACAAAATGTGGTTAAGTGCCATCTGGGGTTACCTTCCAGTGGACAGAATGTGATAAAGTGCTATCTGGGGTTATCTTCTAGTGGACAGAATGTGATAAAGTGCCATCTGGGGTTACCTTCCAGTGGACAAAATGAGGTAAAGTGCCATCTGGGGTTACCTTCCAGTAGACAAAATGTGGTAAAGTGCCATCTGGGGTTACCTTCTATCGGACAGAATGTGACAAAGTGCCATCTGGGGTTACCTTCTAGTGGACAAAATGTGGTAAAGTACCATCTGGGGTTACCTTCTAGTGGACAAAATGTGATAAAGTGCCCTCTGAGGGGAGCCTTCCAGAAAATGTGAGGAACTGCCAATTAGGCTTCTCTACATATAATGAAATTATTTGACTTCAACTTGCCTTTAAATAGTTGAATAGTTTCCTTCGTGTTTTTTATTATAGAATTGTGGTTGTTGTTGTACAATAAACAATTTTAATCTAAACCACAAACTAAAGCATTTTCACCGTAAATGCATCGGTTTTTGCCACACTGATGCCTTGTAATCCTAATAATAAAATGCTTTAACATTAAACCTCTCTTATTGATCTGTGCCTTCCTTAGGGTACCCAAGTGCACACCGAACTCAAAAGACTAAACCTGTTTACTCCTGCACGCCACACGGCAAGAGCTGAAATCAATTAGTGCACCGCAGAGAACATATTCCAGAGCAACACTGCAGTAAGAACAGTGCAGCTGTATTAGCTACATTTGTATGTTTCTTTAGTGTCGGCCTGACAGTTTCCTATAGCCACCAGCCATCTCTTACTGTGCAGACCAAGTGGAACCCTTTGCAGCAGCACTCCGCCTTCATACCCCCAGGATGGTGTATACATATATTACTCGTGCAAGTGCACATGCGTTTGTGTGTGTGTGTGTGTGAATGAGTGAGGCAGTATGTGAATGCCTGTGTTCTGCTGCCGTGTGCTATTTGTAATCTTAGTGGCTGCTCCAGGCTGGATTACTCTGTGTTGTAAGTAGAAAACAGTCCTGGTGTTTTCATGATAAATACCCTTTTCCTGCCACCAAACTCCCCATAATACATACAATACACACACACACACACACACACACACACACACACACACACACACACACACACAGAAATATAGTTAGCTCTCAACCAGGTTGGCCTTGCACTGATCTCACACACATGACATTTTCTGCGGTGAAATTCATTTGTTTTCCACAGAGCTGCAGCCTTTATTCTCATCAACCCCCACATACTCATCTACTAAAGGCTCCAGGGCAATGAAATCTGAGGTTGGCCTTCCAGGAGGGACAGTTATTCAACTCAAACCAGGCATTTAGACCAAATAAGTGAAAGAAAAATTGCAAAGGGCTGTATTGGTGGTGGCGTGCTGCTTTGGATAGCAGTGAGATGATGAAATGGGATCCAAGAAGGTCGGTCTAGGGTAAAAGATTCACGGTTCAGGACTTTAAAGGCCAATCTGATGCACAGAACACTGCATGGCCTCTGCATGGCAGATTTTACAACTCTGGAAAGTTTTCACAATCATTTTATTGTCTGTTGTGATGATCACATGATCGTCATGAGTTTAAGTAGTAGTATTACTCCATTCATGTTATAGAACTCAAGTATTACTTGCAGCACCTTACCACATTATTACATTCTGTTGAAGCAAAAATAAGTCTGTCTGTTTTGTGAAATGAACATGTTTTCCTTGCTGTAGCCCTCTGTGTTGGCTCATCAGGGGCAGATCTAGAGGAGTAGTAGGGGATGGCAGCTACCCCAGTTTTGGACAAGTTCATAATATATACGTAAAAGTTGTGGCGGTGGAAAATTTACTGAAACTCTGTGCAGGGGTCTGTGACCTTCACCATCAAAAGAGCCATTTTTGATTGAAAAAAAAAGTCTGTCTGGAGCGGAAGTTTTTGAATTCTCTATTTCCTTTAAGACTTCTCTTGTTTTGGATTTGGTGTCCATAGCTTGCCTAGACTCTAGACTAACCATTGACAAAGTGGAAAAAGTGCTGAGCCACAGACATGTCAAAAAGATATCTATTTGGAAAAAATGTTTGCAGATTTGGAAATTAAACAATTAATTGATTTCTAATGTCACCTTTAGATATTTCTATTCAATGCTTTACTCATGTGCCGCGATAATGTAATATTTTTGAGTTAAAATATCTTAATTTAGAGTGTTTCTCAGCAAATATTGATATATGTGATTGTTTGCGATTAAATCAGCATATATACTTTTTTGCTACCCAGTAAAGTTTCCATGCAACCCCATGAATAATTCTCTAGATCTGCACCCAGGTCACATTTAGGTTTGTTTTTTTTTTCCACACAGTGCTGGTAAAGTTAAAGGTAGAATATGTAGGATTATTTTTAAATGCACCATTCAAAGTTGGCACCTCCTCCCAAGTTAAACGAGGGAGAGCTAGTGAATTAAGTAAGGAAGTGCCATCAGTGAAATCAAATCACAAATACAATTTTTTTAAAATTTTTTCAAAATTTCTCTGATAGTTTCATGGCGGTTACCTTCTAAATCAAAAATAAACACCTCTGCACAATGCTGGATTTTGTGTGAATGAGGCCAAAGCGATCCTCAGTCTGTCCTGCCAGTGTGTGTGTGTGTGTGTGTGTGTGTGTGTGTAACACTCTTTTCTGCAGCTCTCTCAGACAGAGAGCAGAGGAAACAAACCACAGACAGCGTTTGTAAAGAGTCCCATCATCATAACCTAGTGGCTGGTGGCTACACACTGCTGCCAAACAGGCTGAAGCCCAGAAGCCTCACACGCGCAGCAAAATATGAGAAAATACAAAAATACAGGGTCTGCAGAGGCAAACTCTACCACACACTTCTAGTGACTCATAAGTGATTAGATGATTTAGAGGGATTTCATGTCTATTCGTTGTTTTTTGCACATTAAGTTAAGTTACACATTCTGAAAGTCTTGAAGAACATAAAACAAAAAAGGAAAATTCATGGCCAATAAATATGCAGCACGTTCTCATCACAGCTCGCCCAGTACCAATGCTGCTGCTTTGTATGCCTGATTGAGCCATCCATCCACCCCACGTCCCCCATACACAGACTGTCTCGCTCTTTATACGACTTTGAAAGCCTGGTGCATCACATAGAGCTGCTCAAGGTAACCTTGTGCATCTGTATGAGACGCAGAAGGCTGGTGACAAAATGTTTGTCTGCTTGAGAATGAGAACAGACTGAAATATAACCTTCCTTCTTATTTATGCATAGGTGCAATAAACAGTAGTTAAAATAATTGATTAATAAAAATGCCATCATTAAAACAGAAATTACAAAACTATGGCTAAAAAGTCTTCTTAAAGGAGCAGTTTACTTTCTGTCTGTTGAATTTAAAGCTGCAGACAGGAGATGTTTATCTTAGCAAAATGACTTGAAGGGGAAAACAGCTAGTCTGTCTATGTATAAAGTCTATCTACTGCCTTGTCTGGTTTGTTTAATGCACACAAATGAGAAACTGTCAAAAAAAAAAAAAACTTGTTAAGGGTTTTATGGGTAGTTGGGACTATTTCATGGCCAGAGACAGTGACTTCCTGGATTCTCACCTTAAGGTTGCAGTTGCTTTTATTTCAATCTAGGCAAGAAAATAAAAATGTATGTTTCTACAATTCTCAAACTAATCCTTTAAATTTAAATATTTGAGTGTTCATTGACATACATTGATATTACTGGTGAAAGTAGGCCGGTACAGTCCAGTACTCTGTACTGTTCAATTGTTTCAGTGTGTTTGTGTCCAATACATGTTTTAATCACTGCTGGAGGGAACCCTGCTGGCTTTACCAACTTCTGCTGCAGCTGACCATCATTTTACTTGGCACTTTTTTCACAGGGAGTGACTGCCTGCCAAAAACCCACAGCCACATTGTCAAACAGACAAACTACACTGTGATGTTTCGTGATGTCCAGTTTTATTCCAAATTCACAGACGGCAGGTAAAACATACCCAGCTTCCATGGGCTGTTCTACAACTCTGGTATCATAATGTTGCTGGTGTGTATCTTTACTTTCTAAACACACAGTGCCTGGAAGGGTGTGTTTGATTTATTGTTCCCCTACTTTCGATGTTCTCATGACCAAACCAGCACCTAATGTTTTGCTTTAATGGAAAAAAAAATTGCTTAGAAGTTATCTTCTATTTTAATGTTCGCTTACAAAACTGTTGATTAATTTAGATGGAGGCCTACTTTTCATCTAATTTAAAACAAAAATTAATTATTATGATTTATTCATGATTTCAATTCACAAATTACTCTGTTGCACTTACACCATTTGATAAATAATTTGCTATGTGCTTTCTACACCACACAGGTGTTTAAAAGACCGATACCACTCCCCATCAGCAGGTTCATTTTAAAACTGTTCTTCTTTGGCAGATATGTATCACACCGACCTTTGAAGGCAGCTGTCACCCAGACTAAAGCCTTTGTAGATAATAAGCTAGCAGAGTTAGCCATAATTAAATACCAACTGGTAGAACCCGGCTTCTAGCGCAGCAGCGTGATGCTTTCAAACCGAAAATCTTCAAAAGCTTCCGCAGACAGTCCTCCCTGCTCACTTTTCTCACTGCACTGCTTTCGTTTCCGTCTTTTGCACAGCTAATGAATATAAAATGTGCAGTCTCTGCAATGCGCTCGGTCGCTGCCACTGCAGAGGGTCTTAACCATTAGTGGGAATAATCCATGGCAGCTATGAACTCCTGCGTTTTGCACTCCTCCATAAGCTCCTTTGTGAACTCTGCTCTGACTGGCAGAGGTGGGCTGTGGAGAATGAAAGCCACCATTATCAGCTGTTGGGTGAGTGTGACTCACAAAGCATGAGTCATTATACGCTGTAGAGAATCTGACCTATAAAAACTAGTGACTTTTGTAAATAGGTTAACCTATTTGTATGCTCCCACCTTTCCTCATGTCCCTGGAGTCATGCATCTGACAATGTAACACAACTGCCTCAGTGCTGAACTCAGACCCCAGGTTACAGTCGCTGCTGAGGCTCATCATTAGCCACACTAGCAGCTTGACTATGGGGATGATAACAATCCAGACTGAAATATCTCAACAACTACTGGATGGATTGCCAGAAAAATTGGTACAGATATTCACGGTCTTCGGAGGATGAATCCCAATTACTTTGATGATCCTCTGAGTATTTATCTAGCACCAACAGCCAGTCAGAGTTTTTACTTATCCAGTGGAATATCTCAACATCTGGATGAACTGGGGGAAAAATGGTTCACAGACGATGTATTCTAATGATTCTGCTGCTCCGCTGACTTTTCTGTTGTTCCGCCATAAGGCATTTATAGCTTAGATTAAAATGTATTGACAGCTGTTGGATGGATTATCATGAAATTCGGTACCGACATTTAGTTCTTAGTCAGAATCTAGCACCATCGTCAAGTCAGTATTTTTATTGTCCAGTGGTTTGATGCAAAATTTGAAAAGTTTTGAACAGCAGCGTATAAATTTTCATAAGTTTTTAATTAAGTGTTTTTGTGCAGTACAGCCTCAATTTTCTTTAAAGATGCGTAAAAATGCATAAAATGTATATTAATAAGGAAACAATAAGGAAACAATAAGCAGGAGGATAAGTCCAAACATCTCAATTTAAAAAATGCATTTAGAACATTTTCTTATTTATGAAGAACATATTGTTATTTATTTAGAAAATGTTCTTATTTATTTAGAACACTGTTATTTATGAAGAGCATTTTGTCATTTATTTAGAACATATTATTAATATAGAACATTAGGCAGCTTTACAATATACAGATACAGAAATCTACATTTTTGGAGAAATTCATAAAAGCTAAAATACTGAACGATTTACGCGTGATGTTGCCTTTTCACAGGTTGAAGCCTCCATGTCCCAGTGGAAGTTGCGTCTATTCAGAACGTTTTGACATAAAGCTGATTAGATCATCCTCAGTAACTGAACTTAATTCCAACATGTAACCACCATCACTACTGTTTTTAATGTTTATAACAAATGAAAATCAGTTCAGAATTAAGCAAATTACAGTCGATTTTGTAGTAAAGTCTGCATCTCTAATTTATTTGGCAGACCTTGAACGATCCAATATGACGACCTTGTAATTGCATAACCGTCACATACAGCAGCGGCCAATGATGTACAGTCAGCAGACTGTATGTGACAGACAACAAAAATAGGGATTTATTAATCTGGTGTTGTGCCTAACTTGAGTGGAATAAATCTGTAGATGCTTTGGTTGAACTTTTCTATGGATTACAGTTTTTGAGACGCGACAAAAATCAAAATGCTTTTGGTGGTTATTCTTGATGAAAAGGAGATAGAGGTTAACTCCTACAGACACCTGAGTATTTTAATTGATGATTCTCTCAATTTTACACCACATGTGCTGTACCCGGTGAAAAAGCTGAGGCTAAAACTGGGTTTATATTTCCAAAACAAGTTGTTTTTTTCTTTAAATGTTAAAAAAAAACTTCTTTACCTGTGCTGGATTATGGTGATCTTTTGTGTGTGCACACGTCAGCTCAGTGTCTACATATGGTGGATACGGCAGTGAGTCAGAGCTTTACCTTTTTTGAAATGAACCTCAAGGCAGTATGGCCTGCTCTTGTGACCTGCAGGCTCCTGCATTGATACACTGGTATTGCTGGTCTGCTCCCACGCTACGTGTGTTTTTATCATGCAGAAAAGTGCTAGACAGTTTTGATTGCGTGCTTAGGACTTCTTTAAGGTCTCTGTACCAAACGCCTGGAAAGAAATAGGAAAAAGGGCATTTGGGTATCCATATGTTTGTTGCAGAATGACTTGAAACTGATGGATCTGCTCTCGTTCAATATCTTCAAATCCAAAGTGAAGGACTTGGCAGATTGCAGAGAATGTTGATATTCTCAGTTTGTCTGGTAACACAACTAACTCTTTTTGGCTCATAGAAAGCTCTGTTTTATTGCAAGTTTTAGTGTTTGTTAATTGTACTTTGCGTCTCTGTCCACAGCTTTGTGCTTATGCTGCTGACCGTCTTGGCCAGGTCTTTCTTGAGAAGGAGATTCTTATTCTCAATGGGACTCAGCTGGTTAAATAAAGGTTAAATTAAGTTAAAATTAAAACATAAAGCCGACATGTGCCCCACATCAGGACAGAGATGCATGGCTCTGACCTGAACACTTAACTTAATTTTTACAGCTGAATCAAAGCCAGCCACAGCCATTTAAACTCTGCAGAGATATACGAGTACAGAAGACAATGCTCCACTTTTCTTCGTCTCCCTGTTCTCTCTGTGTGTGAGCGCGCCTGGGAACCAGAGAGGTCGACCTGCATTCATCAGTATCTTCCACACCAGGTGTGAATGATTGCCGCCAGTTGTGCCAAAATCACTGGAAGCAGGAGGAGAAGAAGGGAGGTGAAGAGGAGAGACAAACAGGACTCCCCCTGTATGGGTTCATCCGCTGAGACCATGATGAGACGAATCCTCATGTGTGGCAAGGTGCCGCATGTGTCTGGAGTGCCATTCACTGCAGTGTTTCTCACACACACACACACAAACACGGCCGTCCACAGAGGCAAAGCGCTCATATCAGCCTCGTTCTGGACACACACTTCCCCTGTGACGCTCTCTTTTCTGCTGACAGAACAAATGCCTGCGTTCCGGTGATTAAAGCTGCTGTCA
The DNA here is from genome assembly GCA_027495735.1 of Lutjanus campechanus. NCBI lineage: Eukaryota > Metazoa > Chordata > Actinopteri > Lutjaniformes > Lutjanidae > Lutjanus > Lutjanus campechanus. The sequence continues at coordinate 1,425 of JAJHUR010112224.1, read as the reverse complement.
CTGGGTTTTCTGAGCCCCCCCCAAACCTCCACCCCTCCCCTGTGGTTCTCTCTTCTCTTGTTTAATTTCTGTGCCTGATCACACAGCTACATCACTGGAGACTCGATGGTTCTCCAGGAGAACATGGAGCACAGTCAGAACTTCATATTTTCTTTTAATTGTTTTTATCACGTTACTGTAAACAAAGAGGAAAACATGGCTCATAATTTGTGGTTTGCTAACATCGTTACGGAGGGAGCTCCTTTGCATCTTGCACCATATTTTTATATCTTTTTTGAACATCTTTGATGCTCCTCTCATCGGTGGAATTAACAGTTTCACTGTAATTCTTTTCCACATCAGACTTTTTTTTGCATTGCTACACTTTTCGCTAAACTTTACAAGTAAAAATGTAAGTAAAATGTACATGTAATTGTTGAATTCCTCCAAAAGACGGGTGGTCTTAATTTAACCAGAATTCATTGTGCTGTAGTCCTACTTAAGATAGTCAATAATGTGCAACAGTTGAATTTATACATCTGTCCGATGTCTGACTACCTCTAAGGCACAGTCAGAGTCTATCCTTGTGAAACTGGCCCCTGAGAACATTCTTTCAACGCTGTGGTGGTGTCAGCCATCTTCTATGGAGTGGCCTGCTGGGGCATAGGGTTGGACAACTGGACAGATATATCGCCCTGAATCCATCGCCGGTTGGTATTTTTGACCAAGTCTTTGCTAATGTAATGGTCTGCAGAGCGACAGCTGCTTCTCTGCACCGCGCTCTCATCCAGCGGCGCAGTTCACACCCACTCAGCTGGACCATGAGTGCACTGAGCTGGGTGAGGAGTGAGAGGCAAACAGCCTGCAGACTCGGTCGATATTGCCAGTCGCCGATAGATGGGCTGACAATGGTCGTTGGGAAAATTTTGACATATTGTCCAACTGTGGCAGCATCATTTTGACTGCTGATAGGAAGAGACTTGACAAACCAGAAGGCCAGCTCTGTCCTGGGGTGTCCACTCAACTCAGTGGAGGTGGTGGGAGAAAGGAGATCTTAACTATCTCCATCTGCTGCCTGCAGGAGGTCATTTTATTACTTCTCTGCCATAGAAATCCACAATTAGAAGAATGGGGAAAATGAAAACTTGACCGAGGATTAAAGTTTAGATATGGAACTGCAGTTACAACTTTGCAAGGCATGCAATCACACAGAATCGGAGAAGCAGGTACTGCGTTCGCTTTACCGCACTGCTGTGACAAAAAAGAGCTGAGCCAGAAGGCAAAGCTCTCGATCTACTGGTCAGTCTCTGTTCCTACTCTGTGGTCATGAAGGGTGGGTCATGACCAAAAGAACATGATTGCGGATACAAGTGGCTGAAACGGGTTTTCTCAGGAGGGCAGACTCAGAGTAGAGTCACTGGTCCTTTACATAGAAATGAGCCAGTT
>JAJHUR010112223.1:0-17858 GCA_027495735.1 Lutjanus campechanus | reverse complement strand
CACACATCATCATGTTTTCTCTACTGGAAGCGTGCCTTAGAGTGCACATCATCATGTTTTCTCTACTGGAAGCGCACCGTAGAGCACATTATCATGTTTTCTCTACTGGAAGCGCGCCTTAGAGCGCACATCATCATGTTTTCTCTACTGGAAGCGCACCGTAGAGCACATTATCATGTTTTCTCTACTGGAAGTGCACCGTAGAGCACATTATCATGTTTTCTCTACTGGAAGCGCGCCTTAGAGCGCACATCATCATGTTTTCTCTACTGGAAGCGCACCGTAGAGCACATTATCATGTTTTCTCTACTGGAAGCGCGCCTTAGAGCGCGCATCATCATGTTTTCTCTACTGGAAGCACACCGTAGCACACATCATCATGTTTTCTCTACTGGAAGTGCGCCTTAGAGCGCACATCATCATGTTTTCTCTACTGGAAGCGCGCCTTAGAGCGCACATCATCATGTTTTCTCTACTGGAAGCGCACCGTAGAGCACATTATCATGTTTTCTCTACTGGAAGTGCGCCTTAGAGCGCACATCATCATGTTTTCTCTACTGGAAGTGCGCCTTAGAGCGCACATTATCATGTTTTCTCTACTGGAAGTGCGCCTTATAGCGCACATTATCATGTTTTGTCCACTGGAAGAACGCATCAGAGCGCACATCATGTTTTCTCTACTGGAAGCGCACCCTAGAGGGCACTTTATCATGTTTTGTCTGTTGGAGGAGCACCATAGAAGGCATTTAATCACATTTTCTCCACTGGAAAGCCCCCCTGGAGGACACTTTATCATATTTTAACAGTGGAAGGACACTAAAGAAGGTACTTTATCATGTTTTCTCCATCGAAAGGGCAGATGAAACAGGGCTGCATTATGTTTTCTCAGCTGGGAGGGCATTTAAACGGGCACTTCATCATGTTTTATCTATTGGGAAGTCACCCAAGAGGGCACTTTGTCTCATTTTCTCCAATGGGAAGGCACCCTAGACACCTTTTTTTCAGTGCTTTTTGAACATGGGGGCACCGGGGGCCAATCCCCCCCAAAATCCACCAGTGGCTTCCTCTGTCAAGTCTGTTTCTTCTTTTCCTTCTTTTCTGCCACCGAACAAGAATCATAATTTCTACTGCAGTTAGAAGGCTGCACGTCATTTTAGGCTTTTGTTGAAAAGCCTGAGAAATTCATGTCACATGTGCCCTTGCGGCTGTGCTGATGCAGTCCCTGAAGGTATACAGTGAGATTAACATTTCCTCTTTATACGCAAGATTGTCAGAATTATCCACAACACTGTAAAGAGCCTGTATACACCGTACATGCAGTTACAGCCTGTAATAACTGTAATTAGAGGACTCTACAAAAGACAGGTGCCAATCAGCCCTGGTCTCCCCTATTCACTAACTCCCCACTACTTAAAAAGATAAGTGTGTGTGTGTGTGTGGGGGGGGTCTGTTTGGTGGTTAAGACTTGATTTTAGGGTTAGAATTAGTTTTAAGATAAGCGAGGGGCAGCATCGGTAACAAATTACTCCTGGAACCAGGTTCTGGTAATTAGTACTGGCCATAAACCAGAGTAGGAGATTAAAATAAAAATAAAAAGTAACCGTAGGAGATAAATAGTAGGGAAGTACACCAGGCGGAAATGATATGGGCTTAATTTAAACAATGTAAACTGCAATTAACCAGAGTTTCATCAGTGTGGAGATGCTTGCTTGTCTAAATTAATGGAGGAATAAGTGATGCAATTTGTGCATCAGAAAACGAGTACAGCAGTCCGAAGAGAGAGCTGGAGCCTCTGATCGTATATTACATACGCTGAAATCCTGTTTAATATACAGTCTATGGTTGGAGTGAGTTGACTCCAGGAAGCTCAGGCAGGCTGCAGGAACACTGCAGGAGCACAAGACGAGGTGGAGCTGAATGTTGACTGCCTGTCTCATCTTTATCTTCTTCTGTCTTTCACATAGTTTTCATATCGTCACGTCTTTTGACGTTTTTGTCTTGTTCATTTTCAACTTGTTACATCTTGTTCGTTTTTTTCACCTTGTTACATTTTGTTGCATCTTTATGTCTTTTGCCACGTTTTTGCCTTGTTACGACTTTTACGTTGTTTTCTTATTACGTCTTTTACATGATTTTCGTCTTGTTACGTCTTTTATGTAATTTTGGCCTTGTTATGTTTTTTACATTGCTGTCTTATTACATCTTATACGTCATGTTTTGCCTTATGTTTTTTTTTTACATAGTTTTTGTCTTGTTTTAACATATTTTACGTTGTTTTCTTATTACGTTTTTAAATTTTTTTTTGCCTTGGCACGTCTTTTACATAGTTTTCATCTTGTTAAATCTTTTACGTTGTTTTCTTATTACGCCTTTTATAATTTTTGACTCGTTACATCTTTAAAATAGTTTTCGTCTTTTATGTAATTTTTGTCTTGTTGTCACATCAGTGTGATACCTGCTGATACATTTGACTGGAAATCATGTTTGAAAGGCGGCGCGCAATAAAGGAAAATAAAAATGATCAATAGGCCTAATTACCCTAAAATGCATTAAAACTAAAGTAACAAGCCTGGTTTGAAAATGTAAAAAGTAGAAAGTACAGATATTTGTGGTCAGATGTTGGGAATAAAAGTAAAAAGTTAGTGGAAAAATAAATACTCAAGTAAAGTACAGATACCTGAAAAATCGGATTACTTCCCACAGACTGGTAAAATGAGGGGGTCTCTGGTATATATTTTTTTTGCAGGAGGTCCTGAGCCGAGAAAAAAGAAAGAGCCTTTGGATCAGAGTAGAATAGAGTTAAATAGAGTCGAATAGAGTGAGGTGGGTGGTGGGTGTAGCTTTCATTCAAACAGACACTTTCTCTCTCCCTCTCTCTCAGTCAGCGCGTGCCTCTCGGTTGGAGCAGCAGCTCTCAAACACGAGCGCACACCGCGAGCGCACTCACTGCTGCTGAGACTCTTCCTCACCACCACCACCACCATCATCCTCCTCCTCCTCCTCCTCCTCCTCCGCCTCCACCTCCTCCTCCTCTTCGGTGGATGGAGGGATGCTAACAGGAGAGCTTCATCATCATCTTCTTCATCATCATCATCACCAGCAGCAGCAGCAGCAGCACCGGGAGCGGAGGGAGAGAGCAGCAGCAGCAGCAGCGGCGGCGGCGGCGGCAGCAGCAGCGGCTCTCCCTGGGCTAAAAAGTTAAGGAGGATCCGGTTTAATAACGGAGCACCGGAGGGGCTCGTGCCCGGCGTTAACCCGGGCTAATCCGCCTGGACACGGTTGATTTCTACTTTGGACTCCATGGAGACGGATCCGGTGGTTTTGGAGGGATTTATTGTGTCTTTAACGGATCACTCTCGGTGCTTTCAAGGATCGCTGTCGGTGCTGAAACTGATCTCCTGTCTGTTTTAACGTATATCCGACGTTACAAAAAGGGACCCCCGGTTTGTGTGTGTGTGTGTTTTTTTTAAAACGGATTCCCGGTGTTTTGAATTGATCACTTTGTCTTTGAACTGATCTGTGACGTTTAAAAAAAAGATCCCCAGATGTTTGCTGTAACGGATTCCCGGCGGGTTAACGGATCAATAACGGATTTTTGACGGTTAACAAGCCAACTCCAGAGGTTTCCACAACGGATTTCTATCTGACTGATGTATTTTAACGGATTTCTGACGTTAGTGTAAGGTATCCTCGGACAGTCCCGGTTGGACTTGACGGTGTGCTGACCGCCGGTAACCCTGCAGCCCCCTCCCTCGGTAATAATAAAAAGAAGAAGAAGAAGAAGAAGAAACGCAGGTATAAAGCAGGTGCTCGACCGGCGAGTTCAAACAGGAAAATAACGGTTTTAACGGGGGGAAAAAGACGCGCGGTTCCTCTCAGCATACCCACCGGGGAGGGTTTCACCGACCCGCCGCAAGAAACGAACCCGGGTCTCACCGCATCCCAACGGGGACGACAGAAGAGAAGTTACCGGAGGAGTTTCTGGATCTTTACCGGTTAAATTGGACATTCTCACGGACCGTTAATACTCGGAGCCTTCTTCATTAACGCCTGACTGATCTCATTAAAGGAATTGGACTGATTGATGGAATTTTAACGGATTAAAAACATCCCATTTTCTGTCCTGGAATCCAGCGATCAATACATTCCCGGGTATCAATCATTTTTAATCCATGTTTCATCCATCAGCAGCCTCGTGAGCTGTAAAGCCGGGATCGTTTAGTCTCCGCGGAGTAGCCCGAGTGAATTATCTCCTCCACGGTGAAATAAACCCACATGCTGGCCGTAAATTATCCACTTAACCCCCTCAAGAGAGAAGGAGGGAGAGAAACATAGACGGAGACTGCAGTGAGAGAGTTATTACCTTTTGGAAACGCCACCTTTCTGGAGAGAAGTCGCCCAAAACCGTTAAAAACGGCACTAAAAGCTCATTTAACTTGAAATCGGCTAAACTGAGAGACACTTACCTGAGTTTAAAATCTAAAACGAGTTAGTTTAGACGTAAAAACAAAAATCAAACAAAAAAAATCACATCTAAAATACTGTAATTGGTAAATTCTTCATAATATGACAATAAAATTAGCAAAAACGTAGTAATTTTTCAACATTAAAGTAACTGAGACTCAAACTGAGCCCAAATTTCTTGACAACAAATCTAAAATTGAACCTTTATTTTCATAAACAAAATATATTATAAATTTTGTTGACGTGATTGTAAAGAAAAAGTCCTGACTCTTCACTCCGAAACATAAAATGTAATCAAACTGGTCTTCACGATAGTTGTAGTGCATCTGTGGCTCCTAATACTGACCTTAATGTTCTGCAAGGCATTTTCATCTCCCTCTGTATCATAATAATAATCCCATAATAGTCCGGTAGGGGTTTATTTATGCTTCATTGCAGGTTTGGAAGAGCTTTAACTCTGAGGAAATTAACTTTATGGTAATCTCGGGACATAACCTGCTGTTTTAAATCTCCTATGTTGGTATAAGGTTTGGTTTAGAGCTCTTGTACAGATCAAGTGACTGTTTCTAAAGTTCAAAATGAGGATTTCAATCATGCAAAAGTGATTTTAATGTAAAATCTGTGCGTAAATCTGGCTAAATTGTGACTTTGTATAGGTTCTTTGTATAAAGGGTCTTAACAAGGCTTTATTCCCAGTCTAACACCTTTATCCATGGTGGTTTAGAGTTTATCTTACCCAGCGGATTTCCAGTGACAGTCTATGGATGGTACGCTCACTGTATAGCCACATCCTCAACAGTATACCTCCTCCCCCTCCCCCTCCTCCTCCTCAGCCTCCTCTAGAACTTGAAATTGAGCCATGCAGCATTGATTTTTTTCCCCCCTCCTCGCCACAAAACCAAAACGCACACGACCATCTCATTCTTTCTGGTTTGTCAGTTTTGTTGCCTGAAATTTAAGACGTGCCACGGTGTTGATTTTCCACCTCGAGTCGGGCTGAAGGACGCTCAGAACGGTCCAGCGGCGGGTTGAGGTCAGAGTTCAGGGTTTTTCAGAAATATAACTGCGGGAGTTTCAGGAGCACAGACGGAGAACTGGAATCTTCGGGACCATCAAAACACAGGAACGGCTATTTTTCACATTAAATGGTCTGGAAAGGAGCTGGAATCTGACCTGAGGATAAATGAAAGTTTTTCTGAATCAGAACACGTTTCTGAGGCTGAACATTTCTTCGCTGTTAGAGTGACGCTTGCAGCTAAATGGGACTTAACGACAGCAGCCCGGGCGCCATGCGGAATGGCCGCGGCCTCTCGGACCAGTGGGCAGAGTCAGTAGTGGTCCGGCCTCGAACCACTGAGCGCCACATCACGGTGCACAAACGTCTGGTGCTGGGCTTCGCCCTGTCCATCCTCACCCTCATCATAGTCACGGCGGTGGCTGTGGTGCTCAGCGTCCGCTTCGAGGAGTGCGGTGGACGAGACCGTGACGGAGCGACAGGGGAGTCGGGTTCGCGGGGCAGCGGAGGGTCAGCAAAGCTGAATGGGAGCAAAGGGGAGAGGACGGGCGAGAGAGGGGATGAGGAGTCGGCCCAGCCGTGGAGGAACTCGCGGCTGCCGGGTTCGGTGAGGCCGCGGCACTATGACCTTCGGCTCGCCGTCTACATGGACAACTTCACCTTCTCCGGAGAGGTCAGCATCGAGCTGGAGTGCATCAATGCCACCAGATTCATCGTGCTGCACGTTGACCGGCTTGAGGTACGGTGGCAGGAATCTGTTTCAGGGATGTGGTGACCATGAATTATCTTGAATAACAAATAAATGTACACTCCAGGTACCACTCACCCACCAGGTAACCGGGTAACCACAAGATTTGTTATCACAGTGTTGTTTCCAAAAATGGTAGTTACTAGTTCTACCAGTTTTTGTTTTTTGATAATCTGTAATAAATGAAACATTTTGCAGAGTAAATATAGACTTTGGCAGTGTAGATTTCTTGAAAAAAACAAAAGCAAAACCCTTCACACTGAACCCTGAAAAGAGGGGCCATGTCCGTCACGTGGGCATGGCTTTGGTCTAGAAAACTGTACTTTTGTACTGTATTAATTATTTTCTGAATTAGCAGAAAATGTGCATTGTTATGATAAGAAACGACCAGTATCAGGACATGAGATTTTGGTCATATCGCACTGCCCCATTTGAGGTAAAATGGATATGAAGAGAAGAGCCCTGTTGGTGTCGGTCGTCATTTGGAGCGGTCGGGTTAATCAGATTTGAATGACACTGTCATCACTGTCAAGTCTGCAACTCAAAAACAGCACGATGTGTGTCAAAGGTCATGAAAACGGTGCATAAATTTACTTTGCCTTTGGTTGCAAATCTCCTGATCATGGAGATTCCTTTGAAATCAGAGTTCTGTCCAGAATTTTAATTTTATTCCCCAAATGCTGTTGTGACTGAGCCCCCTGAACCCTGCCAACAGTAAATCTAAAATCTAAAAATGTTCCCTTGAGGGTAGTCTGACAGGAAAGTTCATTTGATCCCTTAAAGAAAAAAAATATTCACTCCAGAGAGAGCATGAATGTGCTCATTAAATTTAATGGCTATCTCCATATTTGATTTTCATATTACTTGTGTAAACATGGATAATTTGGCTTGAGGACGGTGCCACGTGAACGGTCAGGGGGTCACCAAAACGATCAGGAATCAGCCTCTAGAATCCACAGTAAATTTAATGGAAATCTGGGTGCAGGTTGTTCCATGATGAGGAAATTTTCCCACCGGTGTTAAAGATTATACTGAACGTTTTACAAGAAAAGATATTCATCGATGACTGTCAATGTGAAGCACTTACTTTGATCTTTAATGTTCGATCTTTTGATCTTGACCTTACTTTGAGCAAAATGACTGTACAGACGGTTGGTTCATTATTAGATTTCAGTTACCAGGTCTATCAAACATCCCTGACACTGACCCAAACAACTGTTAGCTAATGGAGTTGTAAAGTAATGTTAACAGAAAGTAGAAGTTGTCATGGCTAGCTTGGTTTATCCCGACTCTTTGGCGATGCCGGGGGTCTGTATAATTTACCTAATTTCCAGTGGATTTCAGTCTTGACAACCATATCTAGTCATCAAGCAACCTCATGTCAGGCTGTGATTGGCCTTCAGCCTATGAGCAGACAGTTTACAGTTGTAGCGTCCGTCGTCTAAATATTAATGACATATTTTGATGGTATGGTCACTGCGCAAGTAATATAATTGGTGTATGCCCGAACCTCATGTAAATCTGTTAATGCCTACAAAAGTGGCAAACCTATGTTTAATTGCCTGGTAATCACTGATTTAATGATTTGCAGTACAAAAGTCATTGAAACCGCAGTTGCATGCAGCCTAGTTGTCTAAAATAAATGTTCTTGAGCCAAATTTAGCCCAGTTTGAACCCAAACATCTTTGGACCTGTAAATCACCAGCTGGTGTAGAGGATGAAGTGCGTGTTTTGGAAAGCTCAAATGTATTTAGGCAGCCTGGAATAAAACATGCTTGACTCATAATTAGACCTTGAACACTGGGTGTTGGATCCTTACTGTAGATTATAATAAAAAAGACAGACTTGGACAGCACTGCAGTTTGAATTGTTAATATTGCCACATGGACTCTGGCAACGTCACAATCACAATACACAGGTGGGGTTAATTATAGGTGATGACAAGCAGCACAACAAGGGGGAGCCCAGTGCACGAAATTAAGGATGCTGTCCCCATTGTCTCGGGGACAATAAAAATAGCACCTGGGACACAAAGATACAGTGTCTGGGACCATTCTGGGACAGCAGAGAAGCTTTCAGTACCAATGAAATTATTAGGTTTATGTGTCATGGAATATATGTCACTTTGATTGTTTGGTGTGACATCCGAGGAAGGGAAATTTGCACACATGCACTTTGAACATCATGATAAACAATTAATTTTATTTTAAAGCTAGTGCTTGCACTGCAGATCCCAGTGATACATTTATTGATCAGACAGAAATACACAAGAAGCCCAACCAATGATGAAAAGGATAATGAAAAGTGATTGTGGCCAAACACTGAGGGTGATTTAAAGCGAGGGAACGTCCTCGGTGGACCAGAGCGAGTCAGTGATGCGAATTGCAGAAATAAAGTTGATATACTATATTTATTATGCAGAATGGAAAAAAGAACTTAAATTTGGGACAACGGTTGGTCAGTCTGGGGCAGTTGAAAGTAGAATTCAGGGCGACTCGGGGACACTGCGGATAAAAAGTTAATTTCATCCCTGGGGGAGCCACAACCGTTCCAGCCACAGATTATCATGACGTAAGATACTAAAACATGAAAACTCAAAGAAGCACAACACAAGTTACACTCACTTCAGAAGAAACAAGCCAATTATATGTCCTCGTTTGTCACTTTGGGAATGAGTGTATCAAGGAAGTGTCTCCTATTTGCCTCCCTTTGGAGAAGGACTGTCCCTACAGAGTGTTTTAACAGAACAGAGGTCAATCTGGAGGTCCGCTATGTTGGCAGTACTGACCATGGACAACGCGTCTGAACTCGCCACTGTTCCTGATTAGGCCTGTGGCCGACTTCAAATGGGGTTGCGAAAGCACGAAGTTCATGAGTTGTGAGCAAGACTTTCTGCAAGTTCATGATTATTATTTTAAGGCAGTTTTGTTGCACAGGTTTTGGTCAACCAAATATAAGCGTGCAAAAATCATAAAATAGTTTTCCATCAATTGACTTCTTTAATGTATTGCTTGAAGAAGGACATTTTTAATTGTTTCTATTGGCATTTAAGATCGAAAAAGTTCTGAAACGTCTCAAGGGATTTTCACAGCCCAGGGCTATCCTTAACCCTGGGTTTAGAGTTAAGCCAAACTTAACCCTTTTCACACAGACATTATTAAGCCAGGCTTCAGCTAAGCCTATGGTTATATGGTTTGCACTGCCCTTCTACTAGCCCCGAGCTACATATCTGTTTTACATTTCTGAATGCTAAATGACTCTCCTGTCTTTTAGCCCTGTTTCACACTGGCACTTTTTAGCCCTGGATTTAGTCGATTTCCAGGGGATAACCCCACAGACTCAGGGCTAACCCTGCTCTGGAGCAACACCAGCAAGCCCTATGCTTAAGTTGGAGTTAGCCCACTTTGGAATGGGCCAGGACTGTGCTAGTGTGGAAGCTCTCTTAGCTCCACGCTAAAATTTCTCACCATCCACACAGCATCAAATTCCTGTTGGTTTGTTGCTTGTGTGCTTGGCAAAAATAGCCAATAGCAGGTAAATTTGTCCGGTTGTTATTCTAAGAATAGGGAGCAAGTTCGTACGGATCTTCACAACCTGGTAACCTTAGTTAGTTTCTCAAAGTGTCGCAGCTTTTCCTGCTGACCAAGTCCTCCGTCAGTTTTAGCAGCTTCCACAAACTTTCCTGAACTTTTCTGTCTTTTAGACATCCTAAAGTTGTTTGAATTGATTCAGCATGGAATCCATTCTGTCGTTTATATCCCACTATATACCACTGAAATGGCCGCGCAACTGGCTTACTGTACTGACAGATGCCACAGAGTGGTGGTCTGGCCAGAAACGTTGGTGTGCCAGTGTTAAAAATTCAAATTAGAGTGATGTCCTAGTCTCTCCTCTATTATACAATAATTTAACTTTACTGCAGTAAGACCAGTTTCTGTATGAAGTGCAGAAAGTGCAGATGTATTGAAAGATTAATGTTGACGCCCACGCACTGGATATTGTTGCTTCCCAACACCAAATGACTCCCCCCCCCCCCAATCCCTGAGCGTCCTGGTAGTGAACCAAACGTGTCTATTCTTGGAATCTCTGGATGTAAAATCCTACTAAGTAAGTGTAGAGTTGGTGTTGTAGTGGACTACACTCTTAGAAATATGGGTTCCAAATCAGTTCTTCCTGATGAGCTGAGGTTCTGTTCAGAACCAGCTGCTTCTGAAGAACCCCATTTTTGAATAAAGGGGTTGTCAAGGGTTCTTTGCAAGACTTAGGGTTCCATTAAGAACTTTTTTCATCAACAGAACCCCCCCAAGGATTTCAGCAATGCTCGAAGAAGTTTTTTGTCAAGTGATCTTTGTACTATAATATAAAAGGGTTCTCTGTAGAATCCCATGAGTGTGTTCTAGATAAAACCCTATTAAAAAAAAGTTCTTGGTTAAACCCTCTTGAGTGTGTTCTAGACAAAACCCTCCGAATATGAAAAGTTTCTCAGTAGAACCCCCTTGGCTAGTTCTAGATAAAACCTGTGAAATGTAAAAAGGCTCGTAGTAGAACCCCCGTGAGTGTGTTCTAGATAAAACCCTTGGAATACAAAAAAGGGTCTTGGTAGAACCTCCTGACTGTGTTGTAGATAAAACTCGTGGAATATAAAAGGCTCTCAGTAGAACTCCCTGGGTGTGTTCCTGTGAGCACCCTTAGAATGGGAGACAGAGGGTTCTAGGTGAATCAATTACATCATAGAAGGGTTCTCTGTAAAACCTCTCGCAGGGTTCGCTAGAACCTCTCAAAGGTGTTTCTCTGTGAAACCTTTCACAAGTGGTTCTCGGTGTAACCTATTTTGTTGGGTTCTAGGTAAAACTTTCTAAAAGGGTTCCAATCAGGTTTTCTTTCTAAAGAGTTCTATCAGGGACCAAGAAGGATTCTCCTACAGGGTCAAGACCAAGAACTCTTTATGGTTCTTTTTAGCATCTTTAGTTGTAATAGTGTATATTACGTGTAGATAATCCTGCCAGTAACGACCAGTGAGCCTCCATATCTGATCTAAGCCCTGCCCCCTTTCATCCGTCAGCCAATCAGATAAACCATAAAACAAAGACGGAGGCAGGCACCTCTCTGCCTGTGGATGTAGACTGTTTGATCCTGTTGATAACTTTTCTGATGAATCTTTCCAAACAAAGCTCCTTGTTTGCATCTGCAGGTCTGCTCCCTGTGCTGGAAAACAAACCCGCTCTCTAACAAAGAATGTTTATTTCCAGATTTGGCCTCAGAGATTTCCTTAACGAGGCTAATTAACCGTCAAAGTTGCTGTTTCAGCCGAATTTTCGAGACGAACGCGTGGTGAGAGAAAGCCTCAGAGAAACGCCTGAGCAACGTGATTTTTCAGGCCGGTCATCTCGGCTAATGTGTGAGAGGGATAAATCTGTCTAATTTGGGCAGAGGCCAATTAAAAACCCCGCAGCCTCTTTTGTGTTTGTGTGTGTGAGCACACTGTGAATTAAGAGGTGTTGTTGGGCGCCAGGCAGGTCTGCTAAGGTACCCTCAGAGTCAATGCATTATTAAAAGAAAAATTGTCAGGATGTGAAAAGGCCAAAAAACACAAATGTGGATAAAAATACAACCTGCCGGTAGAAAAAGGAGAGAAAGAATACTCCTGCGAGGAGAGCTTTATTCTCACAGTCAAAGAAATGTCACAAGTACAAAATGCATTCAACATAACCAAAGTAGAAAAGTGCTTAAAGCCGTATTGTGATGGTTTTACAAGTGCATGTTTTATTAGATGAACTGCAAATCCTTAAAAATTTCTGCTGAATAAATCATCAGCTTTCAACTGGTTTCCTTAAAGTTCCCAAGAAACCAACATACTGTAGTGCTTATTACTAATGGGTTTCCTGTAAAACACGCAGTCAGGCATTGATTAGTGTTTACTTTGGCCAATAGCGCTGAATGTGAACCACTAGAACCCCTTCACAACAGCCATCAGAACTCCCTGAGTACCCTAGAACATTAACAACCACTAAAATTGACAAGATAACCCCTAGAACCTCCCAAAGAACCTCCTAAAAGATCCCTTGAATCTCAATCAGTTACAAAAAGAATCCCAGTAACCTCCTAAAGGACCTCTAGAACCTTGTCAGTTACTACTTAAACCTCCCAAACTACCCTAAAACCTTCTACAGGACCTCTAGAACCTTTTTAATTGCCACAAAAACTCCACTGCTATAGAACCTCCTCAGTGACCACTAGAACCTACTAAATGACCCCTAGAGTCACCCAAAAGAACCCTAGAACCTTTTCAGTGACCACTAGAACCTACTAAATGACCCCTAGAGTCACCCAAAAGAACCCTAGAACCTTTTCAGTGACCACTAGAACCTCCTCAGTAGCCATCAAAACTTTTAGTGTACCCTTGAACTTCATTAAGAACTACTACAATCTACAAGATAAGCCGTAGAACCTCCTTATGAGCCCTAGATTCTCCTGAAGGAACTCTACAACCCTCTTAAAAGATCCCTGGAATCTCCTCAGGTCCAAAAAGGATCTCAACACACTCATAAAGGATGTCTAGAACCTTGTTAATAACTACTTAAACCTCCAAAATGACCCTAAATCCTCTTAAAGGAACCCTAGAACCTTCTTCAGTTGCTTCTCAGCAGTTTTAAAACTCAAAAACCCATTAAAATACCAGAGACTAGGTGATGTAGAATACAGCAACTATTGGTTTCAGTTTATGTAAAGTAAAATGAACTTGAAGTGACCTTAGTTGGTCGACCCCAGAGTCACATGACTGACCAGCAAGATTTGATCAAAAAAGACATTTAATATACAGGAGCAATAAACTATCTGACGGGGATGAGTTCATCTGAGGCATCAAATCAATCACCAAACAAACAAATGCAATTAAAAGGCATTTTGGTTGAGAGGAACATTTGAAGGCATCACGAAGCATGGCGCTGCGTTCGCTGACTCGCCAGAAAACCCTGAAAAACATCCTTTTAATCCCTAACGTTTCCTCTCTGTGTCAGCAGGCTCTCTGTCCGTATCGATCAGTTCATTCATCAAAGAGCCGACACACACAAACAGACACAGACGCACACACACTCAGGCTTTGATTGGCCGAGGATTGCCTGATAGAGACCTAACTGTTCCCATTGTTGCCGGGCACGCTCCCATCATGCACTGCTGCTCATCCCAGAGGGTAGTGCCTCTGCAGGTTCTTTGGTCCTTTTCCAGTCTATTAATATTAATTTATGCTAAATAGAGGAAATTTTGGGGCAATTTTAGGTGATAATTTGCTGTCAGAGGAATCCTTCCTCAAAAGAGTCTCAGTCACTAACCAGACAAGGAATTAAAGGAACAATACGTAAGAAATTGGGGGAAGCACAGGCCCTCCCATAGGTCTTTCTTCCTTTAAACAAACAGCTAACTTAGCAAACATAATACTGTCACTGGGGTTATACAATTAACCCTTCATAAGTTCCGCCCCTTTTTGCTCTGTGCTCCAATAACAGTTGAGCAGGTTTCGTGTTCTGTGATATGCTACGTGTTCGGCTCATCTACGGTCAAAACAAAATCAGATTTTTAAGATGGTTTAAAGATGCTGCAGAGGGACCGTAAAAGTGACGTATATATAGTCACTCGTTGAGTTCAGCTAATGTTAGCAAAATGCTAACATTGCTGGTGTAGATTACCCAGCTAGTTAGCTTGTGTTTTGCCATCAGCTACCTAGCCAGCTAACATTTATTGTAGATCAGCTAGATGTGTTTTGCTATAAAGCAAGGTAAGGTATTAGCTAACATTTAGCTAATATTAGCTAGCTTAAGATGTGACTGCGCTTTTTGGTTTTGTTTTCAACTTCCAAATGGGGTGGGGCTTATGGAAGGGTCAGTTAGCTTCCTTTACACATTATTGCTAAATAGCCGATGTTAGCATTGGCAGCTGTTTACTTACCAGTCTAGACAGATATTAAGTCTGGTTTTGTCTCTATTTCTGTGACTTCTTTCTTTGGATGGATGTCACAGTGACTCCAGTTTCCGTCAATCCACAGTGAAGTGCCGGCAGGGGAATCCCGCACCTGCCCCGCTCCCGTTGACTTTTTTACTGTTCTGTCCTGGTCCCTTGATCAATAGTGAAATTGACTCTGATCCCACAGGAATCATCGGGGGGGGGCTTTTGTGCCTTTAATGTGTAGGACAGCCGAAGTTATGCCAGGAGAGGGGGATTTACATGAGGCAAAGGGCGGTGAACCCACAGCCGCTGCAGAAGACTCACCGCCTCAGACCACCGGGCAAATGCATTCCTTTCTTACCACTGCCACTTGTTTTTTTGTTTTTTTTGATTAGTTTAAATATCAGCTTTGATGTCACATATACGACAAAGCAGAATGTACAGTGAGATTCCGTCCCTGCGTTAAACCCATCCTAGAATTCGGAGCAGTGGGTAGTCGCTGTGTAGCGCCCAGGGATCAAGTCCTTTTGTAAACCAGCGTGTTGGTCAGGGGAGCTGACTGGAAAATTGACCTAACAAACATGCTTTTTAAATCCGTAAGAACGTGGTTCTATAAAATTTAATGGTGTGACAAAGCAAATACGGTAGCTTCCTCCGTTCCTCTGAACATCTGCACTGTCAAGACAGTTTGCAAAAGTTGAATGAAAGTTAGTTTGCCACAATGAGACAATGAACTGCTCCATTATAATGAATTGATTTTGGTCCAAAGTTCTGCTGTAATAAATTCTGCAGTGTCTGAGCCCGATAAGAAATTGAAATAGATTGAATATATAAATGCCCCACCCCCCTCCACCCCCCAAACTCTCCAGTTTCTTTCTTTGACTGACGTTTCCCTCTACTTCTTTTAGCTGTGCTGCACCTGTTTGGGTGAGAAGTTCTTTTTACATCGATGGTTTTCTTCAGCACGCTGAGTTTGGTGACATTTCATTTAATTACCAGCGAATCTTCCCCATCTTCAGCATGAGCTCGGGTCTAATCAGTCAGGATGAGTGGAAACACCTGTGAGGGGCCTTTAATGAGTCAAGTGCTTTCCTTCATTCAATGTAGATTCATCTCAGCCACAGACTGTCTGTGCTGTTTCATCATCATCGGGTCAGTTTGACTCAGCAGCCTCAGAATTAAATATGGATGAACTCAGGTAAACTGAACGAGCAAACACTCCGGGTTTGTTTCTTTGTTTCGTTCTGTCTTGATTTAAACTGTCAGATACACTTTTTAGAGCTTTGGTACCCGCACTGTGGTCCTGGTCTTACGTCACCGTGGTGACGGGTCCAACATTTTGAACCACAGCTGGCGGTGAATCAAGTGTTTCTTAGCTGTAAATGCACTGAAACTGCTGCAAATCTGTGAGTTTTAAGAGCAGCGCATCACTCTGTCATGTTTTGAATCTACTGTGACTGCACTGATTGACCTGAACAGCAGAGGGCGCCGTTCACAGTGGAGCTGAGTGACGGCTACCTGCAGCACCTGCTGAGGCTAGACTGCACCAACAATGATTTATTTTTAAACCTAACTGAGTCATTAAATTATGCTGCAACAAACATTAAAACTACCTTAAATTTAAGAAAGATTAAATTCAAACCTCTGATAAAATACTGTTGCACCAAAACTTTAAACTCCAATTTAAACTGTGATCCAGTATTAACAGTAAAAACTTACACTTGAGGGGGTTTAACTTTTAAAGTAGCTGCCTATTTTATGTAAATTGAGAAGAATAATCAGGTTCTTTGAAGAAAGTTAAGGAACAGACTGAACCCTCTTGAGTTTTCTGCTGCCTCTCTTGTTGTTAAAACAGTCTGCCAGCTGCTGCCGGTCACTCTGTGTTCACTCTGTTTTCATGACTCGGCTGTTTTCTGTATTTTAATTTTGCTATTGATAATTTAATTTGGCCAACAAAGAAGAAGAGGTTAGCTCATGAGTCATCATGAGGAGGTGAAACAGGCTAATTTACTTTTTAGCTAGCTAGCAAACAATATAACCCTTTGTAAACATTTAGCTGGTCAGCAATTAATGTAAAGTTTTGTCAACTTTTATGCTAGCTACTTTAGCAAACAGTGCAACAGTTGGTTAACTTATTATCAAGCTATCAAACAATGTAATATTTTAACTTTTTAACTAAATATTGTAGCAAACAATTTAATGTTTTGTCAACTGCCTTACTAGCTATTGAAGCGAAGCATTTAGTTAACTTTCTAGCTGTTGCAAACAATACAACATTTTAACATTTAATACAGAACAGCAGAAAGTTACAGTTAGTTAAAACAAGTTTAGCACAGCAGGTCCCAACAGCACTAATATTTATTTAATTTTTAAATTTAATTTGTGGTAAGTAAGCATCTCCATACTTTTTAAAACTTAAATAAATTTAGGTTTACTTACATAAACATGGATTTTCTAAACTGAGCTCAGTTTTTCATTGTGCAGAAAAGCTCTGTACTTACCTTTAAATCAGAACAGTTTGTCCACTAAAGTTATCATACGGGATCAATAGTTGGGTAATATTTATTTTAAGTGATTAGAATATGCCCCATGTTTATTGGCTACAAGGCTCTGATGTTGTCGCTCAGCAGGGGAACATGTTCAGCTCAGCAAAGCAGAAACTGGGGAGTGACGATTGTGTCGACCCCCCCACCCCCACCCCCACAGGGACATTTTGACTCTGAACCCACAGATGGATGCAGGGATGGAGGCGGGGCTTCTGAAATGACATTAACATCAGCAGCAACAAGTGTTTGCAGCCTTTAGGGAACGGCAAATTCAAAGGCTGCATTTGATATGGTTCAGTGAGGGAACAGCAGACACAAGTTGTCTATCTGAAGTCGCTCATGTATCTTTTAAAGGTCACATTAAGTGTTGCCACAAAGCAGCGTCTGAATGCATTCTCTTCTTCATTAAACATTTGCAAAGCCAGTTTCTTAATATTTAAACTCCAAAAAAGTTGGGACATTGTTTAAATGGAACTGGGGTTGTATTTATGCAGCTTGCTTTTTAAACGTAGCTCGCTACATCTATGAAAAATGGCAAAAAATGAAAAAATAAATGAGTGTGAATGAGAATGACGCAGCTCTCTTGGCAGGTTGTTGTAAGTTAACTTGTAGACATCACGTTTAATTTACGATAATCATTTATTTCTTTGTCTTCTCTTCAGGTGGACCGGGTATCTGTTACAGCAGAAGGTGGCGGCGGTGGCCGTCCCGCCAACAGGCCTGGGGGCGGAGCCATGCGCATCCACCGCCAGTTCCCCTACCCGGCCAATCAGATGTACGTTGTGGTGCTGCACCGCGAGCTGAAGCCGATGAGAGTTTACCGGCTGAACGTGAGCTTCGACGCCGCCATCGAGGACGAGCTGCTGGGCTTCTTCAGGAGCTCGTACACCCTGCAGAGAGAGAAACGGTACACACCCTGACACACACACACACGCACACACACACAGAAACACACTAATTTTTCCTGCAGCAGCAGGTGGTTCGACTAGAAAAGGTCAACGCTTCACATCCACGACATTGATTAACTCGCACACGCCGCACGCAATGTGTGCGTGCATGTGTCAGTGTGTGTTCCACATATCAAACCTCACACACACACACACACACACACACCCCTCACTCTCTCACACACACACCCCACACACTC
>JAJHUR010112222.1:0-24451 GCA_027495735.1 Lutjanus campechanus | reverse complement strand
AAAAAAAACTGGACGGGGCAAGATAGACCAAAGAAGAAATGTATGTAAACGGGGAAGCTTTGCTCACATTGTTAAACTGATTTCATCAGTCATTTTTGTACT
Organism: Lutjanus campechanus; assembly: GCA_027495735.1. NCBI lineage: Eukaryota > Metazoa > Chordata > Actinopteri > Lutjaniformes > Lutjanidae > Lutjanus > Lutjanus campechanus. Next base: position 24,349 of record JAJHUR010112222.1, on the reverse strand, counting down.
GAATGGCACTGGTGGACGCTGTCTTAGGGGCAGAGGTTAAAAAACATAAAAAGGGCACCAACTGTACATGGTGAACATCAGTAAAAATGTTTACAGTGAAAAAGTTCCAATTCCTGGTTTAGATTAATATTGTTTTATTGTACCACAGCTACTACAACTATGTAATAAACACACACAGGGAACTAGAAGGGCACCCCAGAGGGTATTTAGTCACATTTTATTTACCATAAGGGCATCCAAGAAGGCACCTTTGCATTATTTTTTAGGAAGTCCACCAGTGCTGAATGATTCAGGTTAGAACTTCAATTAAAAAGAAACTTTTTCCTCCTCCATGTAGATAATAATAAACCCCTGAATCTAACTGATGACATGTCCTTAGTTGACCCTCTTTAGAAAACAGACCTCTCAAGTGAAACTGTGAATTTGGCCCGAATGCAAGTTCAGGCTTGGTGCAAAAGCAGGTCAATTAGAAGATTAATGTTAATAAGACTAAAGAAATAATTATTTGTGCCAAGCAGGATTTCATAACGGGGTTTCTTGTGCTTGACAGCCAACTGGTTGAAACTGTGGAAAGTTTTAAGAGTCTCTGTACAGTTCTGGGCTCCAATTCAGCTTCTCTGAAAATATCAGCTTTGTTTAAAGCATAGTGTACATTTTCTCAAAATACTAAGCAGCTTTCAAGTTAGTCTTTAAAGAGGATATTTTAAAATTACACTTGACACAATGGTTTGGTAACCTGAACTACTTCCTAGATTAGCTGACATAATAATTCAGGCTCTCCAGATGACTTGTGTGTAGAATCTGAGAACGGCTGTGCTTGCAGCTTTTTTTTGCTGCCATTGTTCAAGATCACAAATTAATTATTTCATTATCTCGAGAAGACGAGCTTTGTTACCTTGAGATAATGAGATAATCAAGAGATAATCGTTATCACAAGAAAACAAAAGCTTGTTTCCTCATACGGCTTATCAGAGATCAGGAATGCCGTGCCAGCATGCACAGGGGGCGTATTGACAATTGTAGCAACTGACTTAAGTTAAAAATGTCCGATCAAGGAGTTGCCTTCCCATTATCAACGCAATAACATCTGATGTAATGAGTTGAAATAATCATTTTGTATATAAACATGTTATTTATCACAGCTGTAAGGTGCGTGAAAAGCTTGAAATGCTTGAAAAGAAGATTTTGGAAAAGGTGTAGAAAGCCTGAAACTGGGGGGACCCCCTGGGATTTCTGCCCACCCCCTGAGCTGAGAAATGTTGGGTACTCTGTGCTCCTTTAGTTAGTTACATTTAACTTCACCTTAAAGCTGAATATTGCTTTTAGTTTTTAAAAAAAAATTGGGGGAAAAAAACACAAAAAAATTTCACCCCCTCCTTCATTTCCTGTCACCATCAGCATCAGTGTGTAATTTTCTCTGTGAATAGCCATAATACAATTGGATCTTTTTCTCCATCAGGTTGGACACGGAGGGGATCGACCTGCAGACGGCTCTGCTGCAGGTACGAGACAAAAGCACAGTGACCTTCACTCAGTGGGATGTGAGGCAGAACTGAACCGTGACTTCAGTGACTGTATAATCAGCTGCTTCTGCTCTCTGATTTCAGTACGACACCAGGAGCAGAATCTCCTCTGAAGCCGCTCTGCGTCACCCCTACTTCTTCAGTCTGGGAGATAACATCCACAATCTGGCAGACAGTAAGACATATGCACACACACACACACAAACACACGCACACACACACACACACACACACACACACACACACACACACACACACACACACACACTGTGAACGCAGCTTGAAAGACTCCTGGGTGTATTTGAGGTCCACAGATCTCGGCATGCCCGGCTGTGAACAGCGGGCTGTGCTTCTACTGTGCATGTGCTACTGTGGCCTTTCTACAAAAAACATGGTGAATCAGTGTTTTTGGTCCATTTTGACCAAAAATTGCACACAAAGTGCACATTGCTAACATACAGAAAATGTCAGAAAAGGTCTGACAAAACACTTGGTCTGAAAAAGCTCTGGGTTACACTGAACAATAATACATTCATACATCACTCATTCTTGAGAACTGAGGTAAAACCATATTTTTAGGGGGTTTAATTTAATTTAATTTATTTATTATCATTTATCATTATTTATCTTATGTCTTCGTAGGATGTCAAGTCTTATGGAGTTGACAAAATGTTCCATTTTTTTGCATTTCACAGCATATTTGTAGTGAACAGCAATTTTATTTTTAAAGTTGCTCAGCGTTTGCTTAAAGCTAATTAAAATAAACAAATAATAAACGATAATTTTTATTTAGCTTTGTTTTAGAAGTGCTAGAGAGTTGACATGTTATGGTTGAGACACATCTGATAGAAATATTATTTAATCTGTTTAAAAATAGAAAGTTTACCAGTTCTTGAGCAGTATTCCCGCCTTTTTTAAACCAGGAAGTGAGACAGGGGTCCTCAGGATATAGCTAAGCCTTTTTATGCCTGATTAAATCATGTTTCTGTAAAAATCTGACGGAAATCTGGGACTCCCAACATTTTCATATAAAATTAATTTTAAAAACAAAGATGATTATAACAGCACATTTTACATGCATGTTATCAGTAGATATCGTTAGCTTTAGCTTTTGAAGGCTTTTAACACATTTTAAAATCGTTTTAAGTTGGTTCCCATTATTAGCATGTAGCCTGTGAGCTCTTTGTTGAAAAGAGTACCTCTCTGTGTAGCATCACTCTGAACTACTGACAGCATTGAAGCGAGCAGATGAAAACAAAATCTCCCTTTTATGACAGAGAGTTTGGCTTGTCAGTAGAAATCCAGGTGGAACTAATTACATTAACAATGTCCCTGTTCCATTTAGGTGTCACTGTAAGTCCTATAACTGAGCCACCATGCAGTTATTAGTATTATTAATTACACCTGTGCTTTTTCTACCATGACAGGTAAAGATGTCAGTAGTGCAAAGGTCTTAAGAAGGCCTCTATTAAATAAGTTAGCATAATAACTAGTTATGAAGCTAGCTAACAGACAAAGAAACAGAAAACTAGCTATTTTTGTTTATATGTTCTGTACTGACTGTGTTCAGGCTTAACAGGAAACAGAAACCAGACTATCTTTTGAAAGCTTCCTGTCTGACCGTCATGTATGCATTTAGACATACTGTATCTCCTCTTGTTAGCTGTGGTTCAGTTGAGCATGTAGAGCGAGATAAGCACTGTCTGTGGTTGCAAGAATGTCTGATGTGCTGAAGCCACCAAATTTAGTTGTACTTCTGATGTGTGTGCCAATGTAACGTAACTTGACTGCAGCAAAGATGCATGAAAACATACATATATCTGTAGGTGCACTGGGATCACTTTGCAACACAACCTGGAGTGAACATGTGGCAAACCAACAATTTGGTTGCTTGGTTGCAATTTAATGATCTTAAGCCTAAAACTGACTATCGAGGCCACTGGTTAATCTTTTTTTTTTTTTTAAAGTTTTTATTATTATCTAAGATATAAACTTTTAAAAAATCTCTCAGGATAAGGGCATGGTGAAGACTTGAACACAAGAGCCTTCACTCTCTGCTTAACAGCCAGGCCTTGCATTAGAAAAGCACACAGTCAATACCCACCTGAAATCATGTGACTCCAACAAGTCACATGGTGGCAGGGCCCTTAATGACCCTCATTCACACCTCCCCCCCAGGTGAAACTCAAGGTTCACACAATGGAAGGGGGGCAATTGAGTCACATGCCCCCTCTAGGTGTTAACGACCACAGAGTGGTTTAATACCTGAACTCCCAAGCCAGTCAGTCAGAACTGAAGAAGCCTCTTGGATGAGAGGCGAAACGTCTTCAAGAACTCTATGAAGTCCAGTTGCCTACAACAAACCTTGCTACACACACAGTCAATATAAGATAGAAAGGTCCAACAGAACAATGACCAAGTGACAGAGAGAAGACAACACTGAATGAAAAAAAAGGCTATTACGTATATATGATTGTCAAAAACAAAAAATACATTATGCAGACAGAGAAATATCAGGAAAACTCATCTATTATGCAACATACGCAGGAAAAATCTGCTTAAAATTCATTTAAATCGCCCGTTTTGCAGACACTTCCAGCATTTATTGCATTTGGGTTGACTGTCTGTTCTGTCTGTACAGTACTGTACTGCACCGTTATTGTTATGCACTGAATATAATGTGAAATATCCATAAAATTTGTCACTTAGTCAGGGGTCACTCAACAATAGAGAAAGGATCACTGCTCTAGGCCAGTGCTATAGAATCATGTAACCTCGTGTAACGTTATAAAAGTCGAAACATTAATAAGAAAGTAGGCCTTGAGTATAGCAAAATTGTTAAAAGTGATGCACACATTGCAGATACATAGTTACAGTGCATCTATATAATCTGTTTTACAAACAAAATATGCAACTTTGATATCAAACCTTGTCTTAGGAGGTTCTCAAATCACAAGTAGAACGTCAGGGTTGTATGATAAAGCATCTCATACAGCTTCAGTGAATGTGCCAGTCTTTATAAGGATTTTTAAACAGTGTTAACAGAGCAGTAGTGTCCATCTTCTGAGCTCCTGGGTCGTTCTCTCTCTCCTCTTTGTTTTAGCTGCCTCAGTGTTTTCCCTCAGAGAGGTGCAGCTGCAGAAGGACCCAGGCCACCGCAGCTCAGTGTTTCAGCCTTTAGGTAAGTTTCCTGCCTCAACATCTCACTGTATGACTTCACTACAAACTTTGGTCAAGTTAACGTTATTGGAAGCCACTCATATCTGTGTGTGTGGACTGCACAGCGTCAGACCTGGTAATGAGAATGTGGTGCACATCCTGTATTTGTTTTGTGCATTCATATTTGTTTTTTTTAATTATATTCTCATAGTCATTTCCATTTTATATTACACATAAAAAGACTAATTAAAAGTTTCAAAATAGAGAAATATGAGATAGATACTCCAGCAGTTTCCTGAACTGTCTGGAGTGAAGTGGAATTAAAGCCAGCTCTGCTTTGTTCCTGACCACAACATCTGATATGTTGTCTGCAGATGTACGAGCTAATTAGCAAAGCTCTGCAGGATGGCAGCCTGCTGATTTTGTTTACTCTGACACCACTAAAAATACCAGAGCCAAGAGTCTCACAGGAACTGAAGACAAACAAGAAGTTGTCTACAAATTCAATATGATTACTGTCACCCATTTTTATATTCTAATAAGCTCTTCATAGACACAGTGTCTCATTAGGACTTTATTTTTCCCCTCTAAAGCTTCAAGGTTCATAATAATTAACTCACGCTAACATTCAGCTGATAAAGGTTACATGTGGAGTCTTTTAAGGTAAAAGCGTCTTCTCTGAAAATATACTGTAACGTGTTTCAAATGACGCTTTGTTAACACTGAATAATCATCATTTAAAGGTTGTTTTGAGTCTCTTTGGAGTTGTTTTGTGCTCTTTGTGATGGTTTTGCATCTCTTTATGGTTGTTTTGTGTCTTTTGGTAGCTGTTTTGTGTCTCTTTGTGGATTTGTGCTTCTTTGTTCTATCTTATTTTGCATCTCTGATCATTTTGTGTCTCTTCAATCTCATTTTGTCTCCTTTTGTGGTTGTTATGTCTCTCCTTGTGGTACTTCTGTCTCTTTGTGGATGTTTTGCATTTCTTTCTTGCTGTTTTGTGTCTTGCTGTTCATCTTCTTGATGATTTTGTGTGTCTTTGTAGTTCTTTTGCATTTCATTTTGTTATTTTCCTTTTCTTTCGTGTCATTTTGTGTCTCTTTGTGATGGATTTGCAGCTCTATGATTGCTTTGTGTCTTGGTAGCTGTTTTGTGTGTCCTTTGTAGTCACTCTTTGTAGTTGTTTTGTGTTTCTTTGTGGTCATTTTAGTCTCTTTGTAGCAGTTTTGTGTTTGTGTCATTTTATGTCTCTGTGATCATTTTGAGTCCCCCTATTGCTATTTTGTGTCTCTTGGTGGTTGTTTTGTCTTTTCATTCCTGTTTTTGTCTCTTTGTAGTTGTTTTGTATCTCTGATCATCTTGCGTCTCTTTCTTGTCATTTTGTGTCTCTTTATGATGGTTTTGCATCTCTAAGTAGTTGTTTTCTGTCTCTTTTTGGTTGTTTTGTGTGTTTTGGTAGCTATTTTCTGACTCTTTTCAGTATTTTTGGATATTTTTATGGTCATTTTTGTCTCTTTGTGGTTGTTCCTTGTAGTCATTTTCCATGTCTGATCATTTTGCATCGCTTTATATCTCTATGCGGTTGTTTTGTGCCTCTTATTCTCTTATTCTGCATCTCTTTATGGTTGTTGGTCATTTTGATACTTTGTAGTTTATTGAATTTTAATTTTTGCTGTATAATGAACTGTTGGCCTGACACTTTTTAAAATCTGTTTTCTTTTTCCAACAAAATAATGACTCATTTTCCACTCACATGTATAGTTACTCATTTTTAAGTCAGTGTAGGAGGTTGGCGCGGTTTGGTTTAAGAACACAGGTTCAGTCAGTGTATCTGTAACATTACTGAAAATGTCAATCCCTCATGTGAAACAGTCCACTTGAGTTGGGACATACATATTACTCATATTACTATCAAAACAATCGTTCAGTCTCAATTTGTCTCTCTTCAGGTCGAGGAAAGAACCGAAGACAAAGTATCTTCTAGAGTCCTCCGAGGAGGACAGGAAACACACAGAAAAAAGACGAGCTGCCTTTTCAGACCACAGCACAAAGGCCGACACAGCTCAGTACCATCACAAGCATGCTCACCTACGTGCACACGCCTGCATGTACACACAAACTCATGCGCACTCACTGATTTCCGTGGCAGCCGACCATGGAGACAGACAGGGTTTCTGGAAATCAACTCGTACTGCACTTGAAATGACTGAGCTGAGATACACTCCCTACACACACACACACACACACACACACACACACACACAAGACATCTTTGCACACATTTGCACAATCTGCTGCCATTACTTAGCTGCACACACCAGAGAGTCATAAGTATCCTGCTGACACACACACACACACACACACACACACACACACACACACACACACAAAAGCAGAGAAATAAAACTGCTCTGCTCTGTTGCAGTCCACACATACAGTGTACACAAGCTTGTATAATCGCCATTCAGAGCACACCCAGAGCTCTGGCCATCTAAGGTAGCTACCACATCTGGAACCATCATACAGCTGCAGGTGTACAGAAGTAAAGGTTGTGGTGTGACTGGAGGTCAGTTCAGTTTCCAAATTTTCCCAAAAAAGTTTGCCTTACTTACGCTCAGGCTTGTCTCTACAGATGTGACTTAAAGATGCACTCTGTGATTTTGTCATAGCATTTGGGATGTAAATTTTTTAATTAACGGGACAGTTAACCCCAAAATCAAAAATTCATATTTTTTTTACCCCTGGCCTGTAGTGCTATCTAGATTTTTTGGTGTGAGTTGCAGAGTTTTGAAGATAACGGCCACAGAGATGTCTGACTTCTCTCCAGTATAATGGGACTAAATGGCACTCGGCTTCTGGTGCTCAAAACACAGAAAAAATACATTTGCAAAACTCAAGAGAAATGTCTCTTTTCATAAATCATGACCCAGTTACTCAAGATAATCCACAGACCTTTCTTTCGAGTCGAGAAGAAAGTAGCTCCAGTAGATTCTAAAGTGATTCTGGTAGATTCCACTGGAGAAAGAAAGTAATTAAACTACACGAAACTGCCACAACAAGGTCTGTGAATTGACTGGGTGATGATGTCATGAGGAATATGTAATGTTGACTTTCGGTGAAATGTACCATTAAATTAGAAATACAAAATTCCCCAAACATATACCTCACTACCTTTAAAAAAGTATGACCAGAAATCAAAGAGAAGGTTTCTACTTTCTAAGTATTGAAAACGCTATTAGCACCCAGATGTTCGTAGCCAACAATACTATTTGCACCACAGGTGGAATGCCCAGTGTGGCTATTTACACCCATGTGACAGAGACGAACCATGATCTTTTCCTAAATCTAACCAAGTAGTTTTGTTGCCTAAAAACAAAGTGCAACTGCAACTGAAAACAATCATTTAAAAAAAACTATTGCCACATGTGACTCAAACCCAGTTTGTGTGACTATTCTCATCTGGGTCCGGGTGGCAAATAGTCTCTGTTTCTTTATTCAGTCAACTGTTCAGTTGTACTTTATGTACATTTTATTTCCTGGCATGGAAATCTGAATGGTGATTCAAAGCCTTCTCATTGTTAGGAATGATAGTCTGGGGAGAAATGCTGAAAAATTCATTTATTTACTATTTTGGCCCACAAGTAGTCAAATGCAAACATATTATCAGCATATAAAAGTCCCTCCAGGTTGCTAAAACCTCCAAATTCAGACAGAAACTGGTAATGGTGGCTGATGATGGTTAGCTCCCCCGATATGTCAGCCAAACAAAATCATATTTATCCTTTATAAAACAATTACATCCCTGTAACAGAGTCACCAGTATGGCAGCTATGGGTGTGTTGATGTGAGAATCAAGCCTTTTGGGCTTTCTGCCAGAAAGGCTCTCTAACCGGTAGTTGACATTTCGGAAAGGTTTATTTTAACCCAAACCATGATATTTTCCCCAACCTAACCAAGCAGTTTTGGTGCCTAAACCAAACCAGACTGTTTAAAAACTGAAAATAATAAGTTAATTGAAGGAGCAATATCTAGCCAAAAATGAGCACAGCAGTCCGAATAGCGAGTTGGAGCCGTAGACTAACATAGATAGACTGAAATAGATTGAAATTTTGTCTAACATACAATCTATGTAGATTGTTTCCCTCCCCAGACATAACAGGCAGGCTGCAGGAGCTTTGCAGGAGTGCAAGATGCGCTCAACCTGAAATTGACATTAACAAGTGACGACAAGTCCTTCACTGTAAGTCAGTCAGCACTTTTTAACTGTCAGTTGTCTGTCAATATAAAGTTAAGCCTGTTATCCTGAAAACAAATACCCACTGCTCTGAAAATACACTGTGGATGATGAGTTCAGTGGCTGCCTGTCTCACTGCCTACCAGACTCCTTTAATATTTTTCTCTAAACATCTACACCTTCTGCAAAATTATTCATGATTTGTCATAACCCATAAACAGACACTTACTCATTAAGCAAAAGTTCTGCGTTCATTTGAGCTCTAACTGATGTGAAACGGACAAAACAGTTATTCCAGTCCGAAATAGAACTTTCAAAGGGGGAGATGCAACGTTCATGTCAAATGTAGCAAGTATTTCAACTTAGAATGATTCCTTGGTCTCTGACGACACAGTAAATATATTGCAGAGTTCTCCTTTAAGTCTAAAAATAAGTTAAAATTGACTTTTGTAATCACACTGGACATGAAACCCCCTGTCCTGGGTGAAAGGCCAGTGTCTGACCCTCTCATCCACCACAACCTGCTTCCTACAGACTTCCTGACCTCCTAAGGACTTTCTGCAAGAAAGCCTTTCTGGCACAAATTCTTCCTGGCAGAAAGCCTTGAAGGCTAACTTCTTTCAATACCTGTTATGTCACCTGACAGTCTTGAAGTTGTATATACAAGTGGTCTGGACATTGGAATAGTAGCAACACACTGTTCATTTACGGTACCTCGACTCACATGACACCAAACGATGAACCTTCCGTAAAAATCTGACGCCATCATAAATATAAACCTGTTAAATGGATTCATGTCAACAGACTTGCCTTGCTCCAGCGCCCCTGCGTTTCAGCTCAGCATGGGGTTGTGTTCCATACAGTGTTAACAGCTGACTTTCACTCCAAGTTTTTGAAGTTGCCTTAGTAAACTGTGCATGATATTTTCGGCTTGTGAAGAATCTATATTTGATCTTGTGTAGCCAATGTGTTAGGAGGCGTTTGCTTTGTGTGTGTAAATAACTCACTATGAGTATGTGTACTTCTTAGTCTCCTATTTGCACAAACCAGAAGTGTCCTCTGAAGCCTGCTCCCTTTTCCTTTGTGTCTTACCTTACATGGTTCCTAAATATGACCCCCTGTATTGTACCAAAACCCCTCAACCCTAGACCAGAAAACTGGGAAAGTATGATCTTCAAGTACTTTCTAGTAGCAAATTACAGTCACTAGGACACACCGCTATCCCTTACATTTTGCACAGCTCCATTGCACCTGTTGCCAGGACCACAGTAGGCAGTGTATAAAAGTACATACAGTGTAACTTTAGAAAGTATATGTCTCCGCAGAAGTGAAACTTCTAAATCTTCCTTATCTAATGTCCTTCACAGTTCTGTTGTGACTGAGACTGAGCCCAGAGGTTATGCTTATGCGCTAGAAGATGAAATGATCTGCAGACAGAAAAGTGATGGGCTTGTGGCTAATCTCCAGTCTCCTCTCTTTGGCTCCCAGACTCGCCCTCCACGTTCTCCTCCCTATTTGTCCGGTGCTGCTGAGATCCAGCAGAAAAGAAATGCATGAGGGGTCCTCATGTAAGCCAGCGACAAGGGGTAGAGGCCACATGAATGACTCGGGAGGTGTGATCACAGGTGTCTGTTGAATTAACAGAGCAATATGAAAGAGACACTGTGTCTGTGTGGAGTACAATAGTGGCCAGATACTGCCAACTTTATTCTAGGGGTTGGGCTGAGACAAACTAGTTCACACCTTGTCCCATCCATCCACATCTGAAGGCAAATGTTTTGAACAGCTATACTTCAAAGCTGGGTGATAAGCCTGCCGTCGCCAGGGTACCAGACGAATCTGCTAGAGGGCAACCCATCGGGTTACTTTGCTCCTGCGTCATGCTTCTCTCCCTTCTTGGGTGAAAACAACCACTTTAATTTGACAGGTGGTGAATACAAATTCTAAGGCTTTTGCCAGTTTAATCGCCTTTAGGAGCCCAAATCCTATGACCAGTCAGGTAACCAACTGTGCTATGTCTTTGCCAATCAACAATTGGCATAGCAAAACAGAAAGAAATAGTGCCCTTTCAGTCTGCCTCGTTCAAAATGGAAGCCACCACAATTGGCCAGAGGTGGCATAACCTGACATATACAAGTACCTTACTGAATCTAATCTACTGTATTTCTGACATCTGTCACTTTTTAAGATGTTATTTTGCTGTTTTAGCAGTTTGTTTACTGTGGTGTTATGGTAAACTAATTACATTGCCACAGTGCGTGTTTTTGCCAAAAAGGAGGCGTGGTTGAGGGAAGTCATGTATGTCTGCTTTCATCTATTTGCTCTGGCAGATACATCTGGCCCCCTCTTCCATTCAGACAGATTTCCACCAGCCTTAGACGAAAAACTGGCCAATCACCATTTATTTAATATTGAGAGGTTCTTTATGATGACTGACAGAGGAACGTCACCGGTCCATATTTAAAAAGTCATATGTCACAAGTTTCACTGCTCTGATCGGTTGAAGGTTTATCCAATTGCGTCCAGCCAGTAGGTCAGTCCAGCAAAACACCTCAGGCTCCCAAAACACAGATCAAATTGTCGAAGCAGGTGGTACTGATTCAAGATTATGTTGGTACATTGCCTATTTTTCGCCTCAAAAGTTTTCAGAAACAGATTTTAGTGTACTGTTTAGCTGTAATACCAGAAAGATTGCAATTATGCAGCTTTGTGTCCCGCTTGAAAACAGACATACGTTCTGTTAATCCAAACGGTTGTACTGTAGATCTGTCACATTTCATCCAGAGGAATTTTGGTCTAACTGCTGTCACAGAGAGCAGAGAGAGAGAGTAAGTAGAGAGTTTCACTTGTCTGTAGTCACAAAGAATGAGTGTGTGAAGAAGGGAAATAGAGAGCTTAGGAAAGAAGTTCAAGTCTTACACGCTCTCTCATGTCCGCACACCAGATCAATTACTGCATGAGTCATACTGCTTCTCAGGTTGTTGGCTTCGGAGACTTTCAAAAATTGTTAAAGGCAGCTTCCGACCTTAAAAGCGAGTGGGTGTTAGGTGATTCAGCAAGGAGTTTTTCTGAAAAATAAAACTGCCCTACTTTCCATGCATTTAACCTCTGTGTTCGGGCTTTTATAACTTAGCTAAGTTCACATGTGGGGGGCTGACAATTCCAGGACAAGACCCAGCAGCTTACCAATGTCTAAAGGACGTGGGTCCCTGCTTTGAGGACAGTATTTTGCACATGAACAGATGTGGACAGATGCATTGAAAAAGTAGTGACAGATGCACTTACAATCCTGTGCTAACATCCATTGCCAGGCAGCTGAAGACCCATTCAACCCTCGAGTCATGTGACTATAAAGTTGAAATTATACTTTGCGTGCTGTTCCGATTAGATTCGGGTCTGTGTGATGAAAATTTCATGTTTTCAAATTTCATTGTTGGTCTGGTGATACACAGCAACTTGGGCGTGAGTGTCAGAAGCTTGCACGCAATGAACCCTGGTCCATGTACTCAGGTTTCTTGGTCAATATAGTGCACACTGATGACTTTATAGCTTAATCTGAGTAATTTACCATCAATACTGATTGGTCATTCACATGAAAAATGTGGAATTTTTTGCTTAATCATTGCACACTAACCAGATGTAGACTGTAGGAATAAGCCTGGCATTGGCTACCGAATTCAGGCAGTATACAGCTCTTCTTCTGTCTGTATTATATTGTTGCCAAAGCTCCCGTTGCTGTGGAAAACAACAACCTCCAAACTAGCACCCTACACACTGAAAGTGGATAGTCACTGAGGGTACGAACATGAACAAGCTAACAGCTTTTTCTTTTGCGAGGAGTAAACTGCCGCTGCCAGTGTACTACCAAAACAAGTTCCCCATGCTGTTTGCCCCAGGCCAAGAGCTCTCCTAGCCTGGGGCAAAAAAAACTTTTACACTGACACAATCCTTACCCATTCCAAAGTGGGCTAACCCTGACTTTAGCCTAGGGCTTGTTGGTCCTGCTCCAGAGCATGGTTAGCCTTGAGTTTGTGGGGTTAATCCCCTGAAATTCAAATGGGGCTAAAAGATCCAAGGAGTAGTCACGGAACATTCTAAAGTGTTCTCATCAGTTGCTGTACCAATGGACATTTAACCCTGGATTAAGCCCTCTTAGCCCAGAGTAAAGGATAGATGGCTAAGAATGTGCACTGTGAAAGGCCCTAATTTGTGCTGGCTGTGCGAGTCTACTGTGCACGTGACCACAGAGTCGACAAGGTTGCTGCACGGACCACGCTGAGAGCTTAAAACCTCTCAGGACTGCCATGGTGCCAAATGCTCCACATGTGAATTTAATGGCTCTCAATATGGGAATGCCAGTCCACAGCAGTTGCCTTTGATGTTAAGACTTGCAGATGATTGGAACCACAGGATTGAACAGGTCATCCAGTAAGAGTGTGACTGATGCATTAAGACTGTTAGGGGAAGACAGAGGTAGAGAAGCTAACCAGTAACCAGTTGGTTTGACCCTCAAAGGCAGGGTGTGTTCAAGTGCCCGTAAGCCAAGCACTGAACCTCTAAAGCACTCCAGCGTCAGACTGATTTGAAGAGTTGTATACGTGCAGGTCAGAGGTGTTTATGTTTGTGTATGAGTGACGTGACAAATGCCAGTGAAAGTTAAATGGCCGCTGAAAGTTTTTCTACCTCTAAATGTGAATGAAGCCGATGGAAGAATTATGTCGCGACCATCCGACCCCTCTGTTCACTTGCCTGTTAGTGCGAGCAAAGGTGAAGGCAGCGAGGAGAGACATTCAGGGCAAACCTGCTGGGACTTCAGAGGGATGTATAGCTGTGGATGTTACACTTCCAACCTCCCTCCCCCCCTCCTTCCCTCAGTGGCAGAAGTATTACTGTGTGTTTTAGTTGTGGTAAATGAAGCTATTTTAAATACTGTAATGAAAAAGAAATAATATATATGTATTTTAACAGATGTTTTCATCTTTCTCAGTGAGTTTTATGCTGTTAAAAAATATAGAGCACTGTATTTAAAATAAAATAAAGAAAAAAAACCTGCAGATGATGTCTAAATGTTTTATAAAAGATAAGTTTAGATTTTGTATGAGATGTGATATTTTGTGTGATTTGTCTACACTGTTATAAAATGAGAAATTGAATGTACTGTGACTGCCAACAGGCATTAAAACTGATTGAATAATTGATTAATTAATGAATAAATAAACTATTGAAATTCTGGAAATCATCTACCTGTTCACTGTCTTTTGTTTAATTATGAGTGTAGGTCTTGTTCATAGACGGATTGCTATAACAGGGTCTACAGGGCACAGGGCCAGGGGCCCATATGCCGCCGCCCCCAGTGTAACATAGACACTGCCGCCCCCCTGATAACAGAAACACAAAATGAACAAAGAGACACAAAATGACCACAGATGGTGCAAAATTACCACAAAGAGACACAGCATATCCAAAAAGAGTGATAACGGAGACACAAAATGTACAGAAATAACTACAAAGAGACACAAAATGACCACAAAGAGACATAGAATGTCCACAGGTAATCCAAAACGATAACAGACACACACAATGATCACAAAGAGACACAAAATGACTGTAAAGAGACCAAAATGACTACAAAGACACAGAGAAACTACAGGGGGACACAGAATACCACAACATAACCATAAAATGACCACAAAGAGAAACAAAATATCTATTAAGAGCCACAAAATCACAACAGAGACACAAGACTAGATAAAGCAGCATAAAAACTACAAAGAAGAACTATTGCAAAAACTACAAACTACAAAAAAAACTACTAAAAGCCACAAAAAGACACAAAACAACTACAAAGAGAAGTCTGTTTCATAATCGGTCCATGTTCTTGTTGACACAGTAAGAACAGGTACAATAATATAAGTGAGCAGAAGATGGCGCTATTGGTCTACTGAGTGTCAGTGCAGGATGTCAACTGCAGCTGGTGATCAAGACAGCAACACAAAATGTATAGCAGCACCAGTACTTTTAAATTACAGTCAACATTATTTAGGGCTCGATTTTAGTAATTTTTAACCTTTATGTGATAGGACAACTTTAGACAAACAGGAAATGGGGGACAGACGTTCAACAAAGGGCCACAGGCTGGAAGTGCACTCATGGCCACTGCTGATTGGGCTGGGTCCAGACTTTCAACACAAGCTGACAATTAACAAGTTAACAAGTCAGTCTGATGTCAAGCCAGCTGCTGAGGCTGCTGGAGGCCGCCATGTTAAACCACCATATTTGTACAGTAGCCCACAACAGACAAGCCGGTTAACACTGGTTATAAACATGACCTTTCATGTTAGGTTTCACACTGGTTCTTTACACAGGTTCTTTAATGAGCTGTAGTATTTACTTTTCAGATTAAGGCTGGGTTGTACCAACAAGGATTAAATTTTAAACCCGATTAAGTAAACTTTAGCTTTAAATTATGTTGCACCAAACGTTTAAACAATCTTAAAATTACAGATAAAATTTAAACCTCTCTTTAAACCTCACTTAAGTTTCTACTCTAAACCTAGATTCAATTTAATTGTGTTGCACCAAAACTTTGAAGTGTGATCCAATATTAACTTTAAATTTACACTTGGATTGAGCCATTAGCTAGCTAGGTCAAGTATTTTTTTTATTTTTTATTTTTTTGCTAGCAACAAAACGTTTTGACTAGCTAGCAAACAATATAACTTTTTAGCCAGCTAGCAAACAGTGTAATGTTTTGGCAATGTTTTTGCTAGCTACAACTTTTTAGCTAGTTAGTAAACAATATTTTCTTTTCTTTTTGAGACAACATACAAACAGCTAACAACATATCCTTTTAAAGTTTTTATCCAGCCAGCAAATTAGACTTTTAGCTAGTTGACATACAATATTACTTCTTTTTTCCCTACTTAGCTGGCAAATAGTGTTACCTTAATTTAGTTTAAATTGTGCAGCAGAGCTCTGCTTAATTTTTGTGCTAATCTTGAATTATATTAATCCTTGCTGGTGCAGCCCAGTCTACATTTTTACATGATCAGTTTTTAAAATATGACACATTTTCAGATTAAACTACACTGCTGTAAATATGAAGTAGTTAAACTGATCTCCACCTCCACAAGCTACAACCTTCAAGTAGCCTTATAGTGCTCACATGTTCATGCATCATTAATGATTCATGTGACTTTGTTATTGAATGTCAATACATTCTCACTGACATCACTGAAAATATTAATGGTCTACTGACAAAGATGCAGTGGTGGAAAGTATTGAAAATCTGTCCTCAAGTACTGTTACATTGTAAAAGTCCCGGTGTTAGAAAAGTATTTGTGGAAAAACTATTCAGACTATTAGCTACTTGTAACTGTTGATGTCACCTCTCCGAACAAGGGTTCCAGTTTTTTTCAAATTTTTTTTTTTTTGTCTTTTTTTTTGTCATTTTAAGTCTAAGTTTGCCATGCCATTATTGTCTATTGATTAAATATCCATTATTACATTTTTAATTGGTTAAATTCTCAACAGCAATTAATCAATTAATGATTGATAATTAATGTTATTTCTCCAAATGTGTCCTGCTGCAGCATTTTGTTTTGTTTTTCATTTGTATGTCTTTGTTTTCATTGGCTTGCTTGTGATCAGATCACCTGATTGGCTACTAACATGCAGGTGAACAGTTTGGATATGAATTCAAATTGTACTCAGTATTTAACTAAGATTTTTTTTTTAACTAAGTATATTACATCCTGTAATGCATACTACTTCATTACAGTAATTTGAGTATTTGTAATTAATTAATTCCACCCCTGCAAAGATGATATACAGTGTGAAAGCGTCACATCAACACTTACAGCTGATTTTCTCCGCCTGTCTCTTCATTAATTAAGTCCCTAAGAAGAGGCTGATGATATTTTGTGTATTTGCACAGTAGTGATGATATTTTATGTATTTATACAGTGTTGTATTAATACTTTAAGCAAATGATCTAAGTACTTCCACCACTGTCTGTGCGCTGGTGAAAGACTGTTGAGACCAGTCATAAAGTGGGCTGTACCTCAGGATATCAGCCAATCAGCGTCTCGTCCGTCAATATGATAACTGGCTCTGAAACAGAGAGTGAGGCGAAGTAACTCCAGAGGCTGTGTTTACTTTCGCCGGTTGCAGTGTGGGTAATTGAGTGTGTCAGAGCTTCGTGAGCTGCCGGCAGCTGCTGGTCCTCAGTCTGCAGCTCTCAGTCAGGAGTAAGCCTCACCTCCTCCACCTCCTCCTCCTCCTCCTCCTCCTCCGGTGAAGGGGCGACATGAAGCTGCTGGACGAGCGGATCTGGTCGCTGCTGAAGTGCCAATGGCAGCAGACCCTCACGTACTGGAGCGTGTTCTTCAGCTTCGGCCTGTGCATCGCCTTCCTGGGACCCACCATCCTGGACCTGCGGTGTCAGACCCAGTCCACCCTGCAGCAGATCACCTGGGTCTTCTTCTCCCAGCAGTTCTTCCTGCTGGTGGGCAGCAGCCTGGGAGGACTCTTCAAGAAAACGTGAGTTACTATGAGTGTTATTACTTCAAAACTTTTAAACAGTCAACAATTACTTTATTGAACGTATTATATCTAAAATAACTTAGTATTTACGGATTATTTTAACATGTCTGTACTTACCATAATAGGCCTTTCCCCCAGCAGCCATATTGACATAAAACAGCAGGTTAAACACAGGTGTTATCAATGATGCTAATTGGGTCATTCCTGTCTTGTTCTGTCTTTTTCACGAAACATTTATTATCAAAGACTTTCGTTATAGATTGGAGAGCTCTTTATAACATTAACACAAAAGAATTAATGTAACTTACCTTTTTTGTGGCGCATACACATTTTCTTTGCCATGTCTCCAAAGCAAAATTTCAGTTTCAATGCAACACATTTGCAATATATTTACAAATAGAAATATATATTTATTATGGCACAAATTAAGTTTTCGTCTCATACAAAAACAACTACAGTTCCCATAAATCACTTCCATTGTTTGGGAGATTCTGCAACTCTGTTTTCCTGTGAAGCTCCAGCAGTGTTTTGTGGACTAACAAAATAAACCAGACCCTCAGTCGGCATGAGGATGAGTAGATAATGACTGAATTTTCATTTTTGGGTGAACCCTCCCTTTAAATTCAGTTAATACAAGCTTAAACTGAAAGGAAGGGTGCACTACATTTACAACACACAAACTATATTTTGTAACAGACATTCATTACCACTGCAATACTTTTGTACATATTGAGTTGTAATAAGGTTAGGCCTGGTAGGCTGATTTAACAATTATTTTTACTAATCTCACGTGTGTGTCACAACAGTGGGGTTTGTGTAAACCCAAACAATATGGAAGTAAAACCAACAAAACCCTGTTAAAGAACAGTACCATGTAACCTAATATTTTCACATATGGCCATATTTCTCTGTATATCTTAAAGTCAACAAAATATTCCTATTCCTATTTGTCATGCAAAATTTGTATAGTATATCAGAGCATGATGGTGCTCATTTGTGTTCAGCCAATAGAAGGCCTGGGGCCATAGCTATAAACTCTGACCATTTAAGGCAGTAAAATAAATCATGCTCAGCATTCTCCACCAGAATTACATACCTGGCAGTGCAGACGATTTTTTATAACACCATTTAGACCCTCACATAGAGAGATACAATTGACAAAATATTTTTATTTAACAATGAAATAAATAAAGAAAATGTAACATTTTGTGATTTAAAAAAAACAGTAATCATGTGATAATAAAAAAATAAATAAAAGAATAGAAATACATGAAAAAAGAGATTAAAATAAACAAACAAGAATATCAGTAAAGTTCAATGAACACTAAACCTGTACCACAAACTCAACAGGCAAAAACTCAAGCAACACAAATTAAATACTTCATGTTCAAAAAGGAGCAGAACTTTAATTGGGCCTGAAAAGTTGAGCCCAAAAAAGTTGAAGCCCGAAAACATTCTGTCCGAACCCGCCCCGAACTCATCCCTCATTAACATATTTCAGCCCGAACCAGATTACAGCCTGACATTTTTCTTAAAGAGCTTCCCTCCATGTACCCAAGCCCAACATAAGCCCATTAAATATGTGAGAAATACGGCCCGACCCGACCCGACCCAAACCCGTCGGGTCCCTTCGGGTTCGGGCACAGATCTCAAGCTTCAAAAAGGAGTAGGAAGACACACACACTTGTCTGTTCCTACCTTCCTTTTGCAACTATTCATCTATTCAGCTTTCCCAATTATATATATAACAACCGAATGCAGTATAAATATTAACAACTTTACCAGTTCTATATAAACAACCATGGTTGTTTATATAGAACAGACGACATCATATCATCATCATATCACCCCAGTCCTGGCTTCACTCCACTGGCTTCCTGTGTGTTTTAGAATTGATTTTAAGATTTTACTGATCACTTTTAAAGCCCGGCTGGGTCTGGCCCCTAGCTACATAGCTGACATCTTAACCACTTATGAGCCAGTACGCAGCCTTAGATCCTCGGGCCATGGTCTCCTGGCTGTTCCAAAGTCAAGGCTTAAATCTAAAGGTGATCGCGCCTTCTCCATCAGGGCTCCCCGACTTTGGAATGACCTGCCCGAGGAGATCAGGCTGCAGAATCAGTGACATCTTTTAAATCACTTCTTTAAACCCATTTTTATAGACTTGCTTTTATGTGATGTTGTCTCTTTTTAATATTTTTTAATATTTTAATGTTATGTTCTGTTCTATGTTATCTCTGCCCTCTCTATTTAAATATATTTCAATTTATTCTTAGTGTCTTGTTTTTTGTAGTTTTACTGTTCGTATCGCTCTTGCTGTATTGTGTTGTTTTCTATGTTTTAGTGTCTTTGCTTGTGTATTGTTTACTTCAATTTTAGCTTAATTCTGCCCTCGTTTGGCCCTCTGTTGTTATTTTGACTCCTGGGTATTCTGCTGTTGTGCCCTTCTGCTTTGGCTGTCAAAGCACTTTGTAATCTCAGTTTTTAAAGGTGCTATATAAATAAAGTTATTATTATTATTATTATGATTTCCGCTCTTGAGGTTGAATAATTAGAATGATTGACAAAATGTATGTATCTGAGGTATTTCAATGAGGACATTGAGAATTTGATCTTTGACAGTTACACTGTGTTCTAAATTTGACTGGCAAATCTGCAACATGCAAATGGCCGACGTTTGTTTGAGACCTGTGCTTTCCCTCACAGGCTGAGGCTGAGCAGCTAGCTCCACCTCATGCTATGACAGTAAAATGCTGCTTAGACAGTGATGATGATTGTTGTTGAGATATTTCAGTCTGGTCCAAAGTGGTGGACTGACTGACTGATAGACTAACATTGCCATCCCCAGTGTCTGATTGGTACGTGGATCTCAGAGACATGTGGTATTGATGCAGTGTTTCAAACTTTGTGAAGCTCTGGACTGAGTCCTGCAGACTGTCAACAGGGTTGATATATTATTTATATCATTATACTTTCTTAGTAAACACTTTCTAATGCAAGTTAAAGTATGTGTGAGTTCAATACAGTTCCTCTATTCATTTTACCCACTGGTGGTTACTGCCACTGCTGATTACATCTACTTTCCCTAATGTTTTTGTATCCATATACCCCAGGCACAGTGTGAAATATGCCCTCAACAAACTAAAAGCTATGTAGGACAAGGTTAAAAAGAGATTGGAAAGTTGGCAGGACAGGAAGAGAACACAAGGTGAAGATAAAGTGGAGGGGTGCTGCTGCCGGAGGGCTGTGATAAACCTACTGGGTAAATAAAAGTTAGTGGAGCAGCGGACCATCAAGGTGACTTTACTGCAGCAACAACAGACTGGAAATCCCCCATAGAGTCTGGCCTGAGTCACAGTACTGCTCAGCTTAATCACAGCAGATTGTCATTCAAACTAGAACTAAATTTACGCCTCTCAATGAGTGACTGCATGTATTTTATTATTAGGTCATAAACAATCTGACCATGCTGCATAATGCTGTATGTTATCTTCTCTTTGTCTCTTCTCCAGACTCCTGTCCTCCCTGTTAGCCCTCCTCTTCTGCACTTTCATCATCTCATTCGTGTTTGCCATCATACCGCTATGTCACCACATCGCACCGTTGGCTGTCGCCATGGCGCTCGCTGGCAACGCCATGGGGATCATCGACACCATCGCCAACCTGCAGCTGGTCAATCTGTACCAGAAGGATTCTGCTGTATTTCTACAGGTCAGAAAGCAGAGTGTATGTTTTCCCTGTATGCCATTTTTCCCCTAGGATGACAAATGACTGACCTGCCCTGCTCTGCCTCTGATTGGCTAGTACTTGTTGCCTTCATGTGTTGGGTTGGTTACATTTAAAGATAAAGAGTGAGACTAGTCAAGGTTAGGGTAAGAATATCATGGTAAGTCAGTCGGAGGCAGAATAGGGCGGGTCATTCCTTCGCTATCCTAGGAAAAAAGCTTCCAATACATAAAGGGGAAAGGATGTCACTGTGGATATGCAAGTGGGCCAGTACAATACACATGAAACTACAGAAGGTTAAAGCTGCAGTAATCAATATTTCTGTATGAACAATAACCTTATTTGCTTACCTTCGGTTCATTATTTAGCTTGGTTTAGCTTCAATGGTCATCAAAAAAACAAACAACAACAACAACAAAATTTAATGAAAAGGAAAGAGAATTGCATGCAGTAAAAATACCAATAGTGTGTATAGGCTGTGTCGGTGGAGTCTGCAGGGGATGCAAAAAATCTCCCAACTGAGCTATTTCAGAACAGAAGTTAGTACATGGTGGCCCTGTGAATCAAATAAATAAATAAAAAAATCTCAAAAACATTAAAAATCTATTTCAGGAAACATCAGGTTTCCACAGGCAGGCATGAATGGACAAACCATTGTCAATGTTTTGTGGAAAGTTGATGTTTTCTGAAGCTGGTCCTGTCCGTGCATTAGCAGCATTAGCAGTCCATTAGCATGGATGGCCAGGACCAGCGCTGGACGGTCCAATTTGCCAGCAACTCTAACCATCAAAAAAAAAGAAAGAGAATATTCGACTTACGTCACCACAAACACAATTCCATGTCAATGCTAATGTTTTTCAGTGTGTAAACAGGTGCAAAGTAGCTTTAAACCTTGTCAAAATTGTCAACACAACATTGATGTATGACCTTTTCAGCTGATATAGCTAAGGTGTTAGCAAACAGTTCCGTATTTACATAGCTAGCAGTTACTGAGCAATATCATTATTCATTTGGAGTTGTGTTTCTGGCCAACAGATGAATGAAGTCCAATTTTCACTCTCTTTTAGCTCTGTTTTTGGTCTCTACTGACTCCTGAGGGAAATATACAGCTTTTTAGCTGCTAATGCTCAACAGAGTTCCCCAGCTAGCCTCTAACTGTGTCTGTTTGCTACTGAGACACTAGCTACTACTGAGCTACTGAGGTTTAGTGTAAAGTGGGTTTTTAGAGCTTTTTCTCTGAAAACAGCTGCTGCTATGTCTGAAAACAACTCTGTGGGAGCCGTGAGAGTGAACAGAAACAGTAAAGTTGTGGTCAGACAGCTAAACAGTGAGCTGTAACTCATTGTAAAGCTACTTCAAGTTGATCAAGCTGAAAAGAAATTTCTCTACAAGAGCTGATGAGTACAAGTGACCTTTTTCACATTGTCACACATTCACATTCTAATTAGACATAGAAATATCTATTATAGCCGCTTTAAGAAAGAGGAATATAGAACAATATATAATATTGAAAGAAATTCAGAATTGATCTGTCGCTCAAAGTGTTAAGTGATATAATTATTGGAACTCTTAACCTAAAAAAGATACTGACACTAGTATTGGAAAATGCCTCTGATACTACTGAAAATGCTGGTATCAGTATCTGTGCATCTGTGAGTCTATGAACCAATCAGATGTCATGTAATTTATAACTGTATCAGTACTCGGCATTGGCCGATATGCAAAGTTCAGGTATTGGAATCGGTATTTGGAGAACTGTACAACTTAGGAGTACCAAAATGAACACAGTTTCTCTGTCATATAACACACAAACCAATAGTTGCAACAAAACCAGGGACGCTGCAGTTATATGGTAGAGTGTCTTACCCAGTAGGCTACTGGACACCACCAAATTATGATGTTAAGGGGGTTTATGTCCATGTCTCGCCCTAGGCTTTGCATTTCTTCATAGGCCTGGGAGCACTGGTCAGTCCCTTGGTGGCTGACCCCTTCCTGGCAGAGGAATGCTGCGTCCTGGGTGCCAACTGGACGGCCAACTCCTCCTCTTCCTCGGACCTACAGCACCTCCGTAGCAGCATGGCTGGGCACGGAGCCGCGCTACACAACATCTCCCAGTATCCTCTGCAGACTGAGGGTGTCGTCATCACCAGGGTGTCATACGCTTTCTGGATCATGGCTCTTATCAATGTGAGTTCTCGCCAGTGTTACATGTGTTATACAAGTGATGATGCAGAACTGTTTACAATGATTACAATGTATACAAAGTGATCTATTTGAAGTCTGTATAAAGGAGTAGTAGTAGAAGTAAAAAAAGGGGGGTTTTCATCTTAAGACCTAATACAAGTCAGAAAATGGTTGCTATGTAGTAACTGTGGGGTTTGACTGTTAAACTGTTTTTCACCATTTCTGTGTTCAGGATGTTTTTTGGTGGATGTGAAACATAGCTCAGTGACATGCCAGAGCCATGGTCACCCAGCACCATATAAGCCCCATGACACACGACCGACACTGCCTCCCCCTCCCCTCACCCTCCCTAATGGTCAGTTACGAATGTACCTTCTTGGACTCTCTCAGTCTAAATCAGCCCAGCAGTTCACTTCAGCCCACTTCAGTTCCAACAACCCAACACAGAAGAAACAAAATACCATCCTGTCACTGTCCACTGGCTCTGGTGGCTCAAACATGTCTGGACATGTCAAATAATTGAGCAAACTTGGTATGTTCAGGAACAGGGCCGTCCCTGCCTACATGCAGAACACGCGATCCAATAGGGGCCCCAAAAATTATACAGCGGAGGAGAAAAATATTAGATTTTTAAATCTTTAACTCACGTGCTTTTATTTTGAAAGCGCTACGCAGCGTCATGTCACTGGCCCGCCCCTCCCTCACCGGCTCAGAGAGTGTTTGGTCTCTGACGATAGACGGTCTGATGACAGAAAGTCTTTTGGACGAGTTAAAGAGGTCTGTAGGGAACATTACCATAAATATGGCTTGTTTATAACGTCTTGTTGTTAGTTTACGTTCACATTTAGAAACCATATCTTTTGAGTTAAGTCATCTTAATCCTGGGATGGTCACTCGTCCATTATTTAACTGCTAACTTTGTCAGTGTTCCCAAGTAACGTCAACATTAGCCAAAATGTCCTGTCATCTCATTTCAGCACGT
>JAJHUR010112220.1:0-98474 GCA_027495735.1 Lutjanus campechanus | reverse complement strand
TTGAACTTGCACTGAGCTTCATATATTCATTCAGCTGCTGTACATATTCAAACCTGGCAGCTGTCCAGTACATCCGGCCCTCTACTCTTGTCTGCTGAGCAGTTCCAATGGAGCAGTCAAGATAAAAAGTCTTGCTCGGGGGCATCTTAGTGAGAGGAAAGAAGAACACTACCTATTCATTTTTCTCCCAACCGCACTTTACTCTCACAGGCCCAGCAATCCCAACTGGCAACCCGCCAACGTCTCTAGCCTCCAGTCCACCAGCTAGACACAATGTGTGCCGCTGTGAGTAACAGTTATTTGCCTATCATCGTTTGTACGGCTCACTGCTGGTGAGATGCACGACAGATAAGTGTAGAAGCCAACAGAGACGGCTTCTGTCCAGATGAACCTCAACAGAACAGCTTCATCTTGGGTGAAATTTGACTGTTATCATCCCAGTGCTGTATTACCCAGGGTGTAGTTGTCAGTTTTACTGGCAGACCTTCGTGATATGAGTAAATTATCACTGAGAGATGGAGAATATTTCATCAATCCAGTCTCAACTCTCAACAAACTGTTTATTTTGGCACATTTACACTCTGGATGCCGCTCAGCATCACAAGTGTTTGTGTCTTCCACTCCAGTCTGCCATCAAGTGTGTAAATCACATTGCAGGCTATGGATATATTATTCTAACATGTTTTATGTCATCCTTTAGTAAAGATATTTTGATGTTCCCAACTTGAAATATTGTTCAGGGCGCCCTTTGGCAGCCTTCTTGGATTTCCAATGAAAATTGGCAATGCACATAACTTTTGAACTACTTATTATCCAGAGACAAATGACCCAATTTTTCTGTGTAACTTTGACACAAGAATTACTTGACATTTATTTCATGATTTTAAGAAGTTTGTAATATTGAAACTTGAGAAATAAGAAAAAGAAAAACTCTTGGAAAATAACTCAAAATAACAAAGAAAATGTTCCATTACTGGTTTAATCTTCCATGACAGAACAAGCAACAGAAACAGTCAGCAATGTTATTCTTTTCATTGTGCTGCTGTATAGTCATCATCATTAAGAAGCTCTTAATAGTCAAATCTCTTGTTCCTCTTCCTCTTTTTCATCCTCCTCAGCAGTTTTCTCAAAGTCAATGAAGAAAAAAAAAACAATAATTAGACAGAAAAATTAGGTCATTTGTCTTTGTATGATCTGTAGTTCTAAAACTATGTAGATTTTCAGTCTGGAATCCAAAGATAGCTGTCAAACGGACCCTTGGGTGCATGAAAATTTGTTTACTGGACACTTTAAGGATTACAAAACAGTATGTTAGAAAAAAATATCCATAGCGTGCGTGGGGACCCCACCTTCCTACTAGACACAGCCAGGTTTTAGTGACACAGTAGCATCCTGTATTCTTGTCTCTGGTATAGCAATCACCATCCCAAGTAGTTTTCCATCTTTCCCCATTAACAAATCTACAGTTGTCCTGTCAGTCACAAGAGCAGAGCAGTGATGTATGAGGTGGGCGGAGTCTGTGCTCATTTTAAAGCCCGCAGGCCCGAGGCTGGTGTATGTGATCAGCTGCTAAGCAACATCCATATCGAGCCAAGGTTGTTACTGAGCAGCAACTGTCATCACATCGATTTTCTGCCAAGGCTGCAGGGACAATAGAGGATTTTCAGATGTCCTCCATATGAGGACATCCCAACACTCAGGAGGAGGGGAATCCCTGAACCTGAGGCTCAGTGTGCACAGAACTGCCCTGTAATGACAGAAATTTAAATATTGACCACGTCAGTAGAGTCAGACTAATCTGAGCCACCTGATTAGATCAAACATCTTGACAGGCCTTGGATTGTCTGGGAATCACACATCCAGTCCAGGAGACAGTCGACAGATTCTAAAATTATCACTAAAATAAAATGTCTCAATCTAAATAATATCTAAAATAATTACAATATATCCTGCATAACTGATGGTCTAATACAGAGCCAGATGAACCCCATAAACAAGCTTTTATTTAAACAAGATTAAAGTGTAAAATATTAGTGATGCAAAGGTTTTTAAATTGAAGTCTCTGAGAAAATGGTCCCACGATAACCTCCTGGACACGAGGACACATTAAAACATTATTGAAATCAGTTTTTTCAAGCACTAATGAAACATCTCCTTCCATTGTTATTCATGTCACATGCTACATTTTACTGCTACTTGACCTCTGAAATCTTTCATACAACTGATCATGTAATCTCTCCTAAAAAGGACTATGCTGCTGCTCGGTTTTTCTGTTTAGATGATTTTTGTGTTGAGTGCACATAACCACTCAGTTTTTCGTCTGTCTCTGTTAACATAAATTCTCAACTGTGAGACTTGAAATAAATCTGCAGATGATCTCTTCAAACTGTCATGAAATTTATGTTTTTGTCACAATTACCTGTTTGCACACAAAAATATAAAGCAAAAAGTGTTTTTAACAAGGATGTGCTGCTTTAAAGGTGTGGTAAGTGATTCTGAACCTTCAGCCATCAAAGTTTTAAGTCAGGACCACATACAACCAAGACTGCCTGACACTTTAAAGACTTAGGAGGATTTCAGGGTAAAACAGATCACGTTCAAGAAGTTACACCGTTAATACACTGAATGACAACTAACCAACTGTGGTACATCTGAATATTTTATTTTACTTTATACCTCTGCATCTACATGTGTAAATGTCCACAGCATTACAGTACAATGGATTGAAAAGTCATTCCCTGGTGTAAGATATCATATTGCTGTAATTAACTGACAAGTTTCACACATTTCTCTGATCTTAAGCTCTTAAAAATGCATTCAGCAGGACATTATGAAACACAGCATACAGATAACAGGATTTCATTCAAATAAAGTTTAGCTCTGCAGAACTTCTTTTGACTACTTATTTTACTTTGACTACTTCTATGAAATGTACCTCTTCGAATGGTGGCGTGAACATAAGTTAAACCACGTTTCATACGGGAAGAGAGTACAGTTTTTTAAGAAACATTTCACAGTATTGCAGCCTCTGATACACCATCAGTCCCTCCCTCCTCTGTGCCTTTTCGCGGCCCAACTACAGGAGTCCAGTAAACACCAGCACAAGCGTGAGGGCCACGTACCCTTATTGCCTGTTTGTCATTTCCCTGCAGTAGCTGCCGTTGCCCTTGGCCTTGTCCACATCTGGCGAGCTCTGGTCCATCAGCCAATCCCGGAGGAACAGCAGGTCTGCTGCTTCGCTCCCTGAGCCGCTCTGCTCCGGCAGGGCCGGCCTCGTCTCTGGCCTTCTCCCATTTCAGTGAGATTGTTCAGGGTGGTGAGATCACCCTCCGTCGAATATTGGTAAAAGCCTCTTCAAAGACACAAAACAAAAGTTAGTTTCTCTTGTTTTACCAGCTGTGGAGCATTGGTAATTTTGAGAAGAATTTCTAAATTAGTTTTGTTATATGTTTAGTAATATTTGTCAATCTCTCCAATGAGAGTTTCCACTGAGTGCACTCACCTGTTAAGGTTAAGGCCGCTCCCAGCTATCTGAGACTTTTTCGGGGGCACTCAGTCGCCTCAGACTCTGAAGCACAGTTTGCAGGGTCCCCGCTGTGACGATGAAACAAATGGACACCAGCATTAGACTCCACTGATAAAACAAAACTGCTGAAAATCACTGAGCATGACACCATCTTACCCAGTTGTTCTTCATGAGTATCCAGCTTCCCTATTAGCTGTACAACACTGGAGCCTGTCTGGCCCTCCCCAGCTGCAAGGAGAAGTAAAATCATCTACTTTGTTTTTTTTAATAATATAAGGTATTATCCAGCACAAAACGCCTCGACTCACCTTTAACACCAACATCTGTTTCTGTTTTATCTTTATCTCTGCTGTTCCCATCAGTAGTGAGACAGGCGAGCAGTTCAGCGCGGCAGGCTCTCGTCTCCGCCAATATGGCACTCATGTCTTGAGCCAGACGGTGGTTCTCCACCAGCTCAGTATGGACCCTCCTCCATGCCATCTTGTCCTCCATGAGACAGCCTTCCATCACAGTCCGCAGCTCTTTCTCCTGGGACACCTGGCTCTGCAGGCCCTCCACTTCCTCACAGCGCTGCACAGGTAGAATTAATCGGATGAATGTGAGTAAAAACTTTTAAATTTAGTCAAGATAAGTCAGACATGTTGAATATGTGTATGGCAGTTACATGAAATTTTTCCTCTGTGGTTACCTTGTGTAGTTGAATGGCCATCTCCTGCATCTCAGCCTCAAGCTGATCAGCGTACGCTTGTTCCAGAGCGTCGCTGGGTGGTCGAGCGCTGCTGTGCCACCGTGCAATAGCCGAGGTCATCTTTCGCTTTGGTCCAAACAATCTGGAGAGCAAGAACGGATTCAGCGTTCCCCACCATGAGAAAACAAATACTGTATGTGCTGTGGTAAACGTGAAAGAGGTGCCTGAAGTCTCTTACGTGATCCCGATTTCTTTGAGATCATTTTCAGTCAGGGTGAGAAATAACCGCAGGTCAATGTCTTGCTCTTCAAGTAAGGGGAGATACTTAGAGAAGCCAATTTGCTCCAAGAACTCTGCCAGATCCTACAGGAAGAGAAGAATGTAGGGCTTGTCAGGAACCAAAGATAGTCCAGAATAAACTGGCCACAAACACACATACCCAGTTATATATTACTGATGGAACAAGACTCTGTTTACACCTGCTATTAAAATGTGTCTCGATCTGATCACAAGGGGAGTGCAGCTGTAAGTACAGGCGTGAATGCACCAAAGACGCACTGAGGCATTGAGATCTGATTGCTCAGACCACATTCTGAGTTGGTCTGGGCAACATGTGACTGCATTCTTTCAGCAGAGTGTAACCAGTGTGTTAGGGGCCAACCTTGCATTTAGCAAGTAGGAATATGAGTGTATAGTTTCAACAGATTTCACCATTTACACTACACTTATGAAAGAGGACAGTGTTTTCTTGACAGTAAAGATGTCAAGTTTTACAAAAACAATAAACAGTAACCAATACAGGCTACATCTCTTTCGCCTGTGGAAAAAGTCCCAAGACTTACTTCAAAATCTCCCAATTTTGATTTAAGAAACTTTGTGAAAAGCTTCTATGACAAATTCTTAATTATTTGGGCCTTTTTGTAAATTTGGCCAATGTTGTACGATATATTATTTCTTTCTTTATGTAAAGCGGCAAAATGAGATCCGATCACAAGTGGTCACTTGACATGCACACTAATTCCATGTGTGAATTGATGTACTTAGAGCTGTCCACTTGTTAGCGTATCGCCCAGGGCACATGTTAATGCCGAGTCTAAACAGGCTCAAAAGGTGAGCAAACATAGACATGCCTTTGGGCCAGTGTAGGAGGGTGGAAGACCAGCATGTGACCGCATCCCACAGTTCACTGCACCACTGGAGTGAGCTGCATCGTTGCCTCCATGCCGACTCTTGCCTTTTGGGTGATGGCCCTTGTTGACTCTGCGAGAGCTGCTCTTTTTGCACTGATCAGAGTCCTGATGGAGACAGACACACTGTGTCACTGCGACATCTAAATCACATCACTTCAAAACAGTGGGATTTCTGTGCGCTTGTGTTCACCTCGTTACTCTCCACTGAGCCCTCCCAGTTGAGGCCGACTACATGCGGCAGGCCTTCACTGCTGCTGCTGCTGCTCCTCATGGTGGGCATGTCATTGTCAAAGAATGGACTGTCATCTGTGGTGGTATCAAATAAAATAAATTGCTTTGACAGATGTCAAAGGATGATACTTGTCTTATCAATGATCACACAATGTGCATTTCAGTTATGTATTTCAGATGTCACAAAACTCCTCATGTGCTTTTCACCTCTGCTGCTGTTGCTCTGGCCGTCCAGCTCATTGATGGGTGAGGTCACGTCACGGTAGCAGATGCCTTCACTCTGTTCACCAATATCACGAAACGTCATGTAACCTGGTGGGACTGCAGGAGGCTCTGCGAGGAGAAAAGCAGGATTAACAAACCACTGTGCTACATAGTAATTAATGGCAGAATGCCAGAAATTGATTTTTTTTACAGAGTAAAGCTGTTTGGCTTATTGCAAATATAGTGTCCGCTCGTTTTTCTTCTCCTAGGACTCAAGAAGTCCTGTCATGAAAGCAAACAAATGCACTGCTGTGGACAGGGCCAGCAGCCCTATTTTACCCACTTAAAAAAGGCCAACCTTAAAAAAAAATTAGATTAAAAAATATCAGTTGAAGTTTACACTATGGTTGGAATATTTCTACCGCTTTAATTTACCATCAGCCAGCCTTTTCCAATGGGAAACCACCATTATATAAGCCAAATATTGTTTTCTCCAAACCAACAAACTCTGCAAAATACCTCACAGAACACGGCAGCATCTGGTCGACCACTGTCTCAATCGTTTTTATTTGTTTGTGTTAGTGTGTGACTTCTGTGTTTTCAAAGAACAGTTTGGATTCACAGAGGTCACTCTAACTAAGAGACTGAGGCAGCGGTACTAGGTAAATTTACTGTTTTGGAAAATGCTGTCCGATGGCAAATTAAAGCAGTGATTATATTATAAATATAGGATAAACTTAAACTGATACTGATTTTTTCAGGTAGACTTTTTTAAGTGGCTAAAATACAGTTTGACCAGTACGAATTAAGGTTGACTGGATGTCTTATGTGACACTACCACACAGTTTGCTGGGGCCTCCTACTCGGAACTTGGCGATGGCCTGGGGCCCATCGTGGATGCTAATTCCTTTAGCTCGGTTTCGAATTGGCCTTATCCTCGGAGGTGCGCTGTCTGAGTCCTCTGAAGAGCTCAGGTCTTCAAAATGTCCTGACACATTGTAACACAAACACAAAATAGGAAAAAAAAAAACAATCAGAAAAGAAAAAAAAAAAGATAATTTATTTCGTAAAAATAAACAATGAGAAGTGAAACTGCCTGAACAAATACCTGGTTTGATCCTTGGAGAACGTGAGTCAATGAGGCTGACGATCTTAGTATAACCGTACATCATGGCGAGGGCACGGGCAGTCTCTCCTTTAGCGTTGCGGTCATCGACTTTAACTTTCTGTAAATGGTGAAAACAACAGGTCTCATCATCACCCATCTTTAGTGGCGTGCAAACTTCTTGTCTTTGAGTAGTAGAGAGCAAACTTGTGGAGGGAACCTACTCACGTGATCAAGCAGGTTCTGAACAATGATTTCATGTCCAGAGGCAGCAGCCTCCATCAGAGGAGTGAAACCAGTGTGCGGCTCCCTGTGATTGAAAGAAACAGTCATGAATTCCTCGGTCTGACTTGAGTGTTGCAGTAGTCTGGGGATGAATACAGATGCTCACTTGACATTGGCATCAGCATTGTTATCCAGCAGGAACTTGACCATCTGCTGGTGGCCTGTACTCGTGCAGTGGAACAGAGCGGTCCAGCCTCGAGAGTCCTTCCGCTCCAACTCAGCTCCTTGCTTTTATGGTGAAAAAACAAAACAAAATTACTTTCATAGTCTTGAGTAACAAAGTACAGCTTATCAAGAAAATAACAAAACCAGTCTTCTACCAACTTTCTGACATAGCATCTCATAAATCTAACCGATGCTGAAGATTACTGAAACTTCAGATTGTGAGTTTAATCCTGATTTGCTTTGAGGTCATTTGTAAGGGACAAGTACAGAAAAGCATGTCGTGTACACGTGATTATAGCCAAAGATTATTTCCAACACTAGTCCCTTGATGAGCATTTGATAGACCAGGCAGACAAACATACAAACGGACAAATAAAACAAACAAATAAGTTCATTGGTGTCATGATTACAGCTTGGCCAATTTTTAACCAGAATTGGACTGCTGTAGAAGACATTTTAAAATCCTGAATCTGCTTTAAACTGCCAGGCAGGGAATGGCAGAGGCTCATACCTTTGATTGAGAACGGAGTTTGTGGAAAAGAAGTTTTACGTTGCCTAATTTTACAGTTTCCTTCTGATGTACCCCGACTGGCAATGTAGTGAAGTCTAGTTATGAAAATATTAAAATAGGTGGCGCTTGACTTCTTTTTTTTTTATTACAATAATTAAATCTTAGTGGTTTCTTGTCCATAACTTTGATAGCTTGGTTACAGGGGGGTGTTAGTAGTTGCATAAAAAGTTGAAGCTGTACTAAATGGTAAGCAGTATCTGATTTGCCCGAAGGTTTGCAGATTGTTCCAAACAATTCATTGTTCAATAGTTCCAAGGCACACAAAACAAAGACACATGAATAACACATATGAATGTAAAGTTTTTCTGAAACAAACAATCCATTCACTCTGTATGGTTTCATTCTATTGTTGTGTAGTGTACTCATGTTGCATGGTGATTTTGCACCAAAAAATAAAACATATTTAACCACATGTTCTGATATGATGCACCAACACAGCATGGCATGAACCCTCACAGCTATTTTGTACCTGAAGAAGGAAGTATGCAATACTTTCATTCCCACAGCTTGCTGCCAACATCAAGGGGGTTAATCCTTTGGCTGTGGTAGCATTTACATTCACACCGGCCTCCAGCAGGAGATTTGCAATGTTGTCATGGCCTATATAAGCTGCATACATCAGTGGGGTCCATCCTCCAATGTTCTTGCCATCCAAGTTCACCTCACGTCTGAAAAGACACAAAATCACACATTATCAACACACATAGTGAAATGTGCTACAAAGTCTGAACACATCTGGTGATACTATTATTATAATTTAGGTACCCACTTTTTAATACACTCTGCCACCACGTCGTACTGGCCGATAGAGCAGGCGGTGTGGAGGTCCAGGGGGACATCCAGCTCCTCAGGTCGCACCAGGGTGTCACCTAACCACAGGGAGAGACTGGCACCCAGCTGCTCGGATTCACTGGCTTCATCACTCAGCTCAGACATTTTCTGCCTCTTCACTCGCCCCTCCACACACCTGAAAACAGAGGTGACCCCGAGACTGTGCACCAAACTTAAACATAAAATGTTCAGGACTACAAATCCCTGGATTTTTAAAAGGCATGTCACCAAAGTATCAGACAGTGGCAGCTAAAAGTTGCAGTCTTTAACTAGTGACAAACATACAAATAATAACAAATAACACTCACATCTGACTTAATATAACTTTAAGGTTCGTATTGATTCATATCTTTACCAGCTAAAACTCAAAACTTTGCTCTTTTAGCTAGCTGGCCGTTAGCTTGGTGAGATAACGGCTGCCCAGTATGAACTTTTCCTCACCAGAAACCTATCAAATAAACTATGAATAAAATGAATTAACCAAACTATCAAACGGCAACCTAAACTAACTAATATTTCACAATGTAGCTGAATGTCAAGAGTTAAACACTTACAGTCAACAGGCAAAGATAGCGTGAGTTTGTTTTCTCAGCGGCTGAAACTTTTTTGTTTTGTGTGTCACACTCAATTGTGCTCGTGTTGAACCATGCCCCGCCCTTTCCTGTTTGAAATTACTACAATGCTTTTTCAACAGAAAAAACACAAGTAATGTTGTATAGCCAGTGTTATTTAAAGTTTATTCCATTATCTTGAGTTTGTATGTGTCAAAGTATCTGATGGTTTTAGCCTGGTGGTTCCCAGCGTGGGTGACAGGACCCCTCAAGATATCAAACTTTATCTAGAACAAGATAAATACAAAATAAAAAAAAATAAAACAAAACAACAACAACAACAACAACAACAAAAAACAAATCAATAAAGAATACAAACATACAAAAGTGAAAGACGGAAATCAATCCACAGTGGTGGATACGATGCTGCGGGAAACAGCAAACAGGAAGAAAGAAATCATTACACTGAAAAGTAGAGGAGAAAAAGATACTTGAAACAAAAATAAATCATAAAACAAAAAGAAAGAACAATGAAGCAAGATCAGCAAATAAAAAAAAGACCAAGACTGAGTTTTTAAGAGTTTATGTTCCTTTTTTTTCTCCATATAATTTGAGGAAGCTGGTGAAACACGTTTGCACATATATACATTTCTTTTAGTTCCATTTCACTGCCTTTAAATACTGTTGTCTTCTAAAAAAAATTACAAACATGCACATTTACATACAGAGACCATCTTATTAATTATTCTATTGCTTTTTTAATTTTTGTACCATTTTACTGCCTTTTAAGTTGATGTTTTTTTTTATTTCTGCAATGTTGAGGAGTCAAGAATTTTACTCTCTTATACTTTTATCACGAATCTTGAATGAACTAGCATATATTGTTGGGGCGGTGACATTTTCAATAGATGCTATTTTAAGTATTCAGACTTCCGCTTATGAACTACACCTTTAGAGGTTTGACAGGTGGTAATTAGAGGTAATTACCAAGCAGCCTTTTATACTCTATTTGATGCCCTCCCACAAAACCTATATATACACACACAAGTATGGTGCAAGCCTTTAGTAAAACAAATAATGATACAATTTAAGCATTTCGAAGGATTTCAAGCATCCATACAAACCCAGCATATTTAAAAATAAGACAATGTAAACAAAAATACAAAACACTTTATTTTGAAATATTGTACAGGCTGTCAGCAATGAAAGATTTTGAAAATTCTGAATAACAGCACTGATTATAAGTGTTGTTTTTCTCCCATTATCTCCAATAAAGGCCTTTGTTTCACATGCTTTTTGCTGTTTTTAATCACAAATAACACCCAGCACACAGTGAAGACCAGACTGTCCAGCCACAGTCCAACATAATGTACGGTGAAATGTGTCTTGGGGGAGTGGATCAGAGAAAATTGAAGCGAAACTCCTCTTTTGATGAAGTAAAGACAAAAGCTGACGTCTGTGATGTCGGGTCTGTATCCTGGTCTTTGGGCTGTTGCAGGTTCTCCTCTGTGGCTGCTGTCTGGGTCTTGACCTCAGCTCTCCGGTGGAAAACACTCTTCTTTGGAGAATCCGACACATCTTTGACCCGGGATGATGCAATTTCTGTTGGGATCAGAGAAATCTGGTAATTAACGGCACTTTGACCACAAGATGGACCTTTTTACTTTTGCTGCTCAAATCCCTCTGCTGCTGCAATCCACTCACCACTCTGAATGAGTTTGTACTGCT
Source organism: Lutjanus campechanus (assembly GCA_027495735.1). Lineage (NCBI taxonomy): Eukaryota > Metazoa > Chordata > Actinopteri > Lutjaniformes > Lutjanidae > Lutjanus > Lutjanus campechanus. The sequence continues at coordinate 87,399 of JAJHUR010112220.1, read as the reverse complement.
TGCTCTTCTCTTCTTCCATCTTTTTCCTGTAATCTCCGGCCATGGCTCTCATCACCTGCCTCTTCTTGACCAGAGGAGCTTTGGAGCTTCTCAGAGTCTTCAGGGCATGAGAGGCTTCTTCTTCTGCAGGGAGAAAATATCCAACTTTGTTCACATGAGGACCTCAGCACATTATGACAACCTGGATTTTTGAACTGAACTGATTTTTTCCCCCCTTTTTTGAGAAACTGAGTACATTTGAACTAAAAGAAAATCCAGATTTGAACTGGATTTTAGGGCATTTACATTTACATTTACTCTGCATTTCGCAGTGAAATTTTGTGTTTGGGTTGTTCTTGTTGAGACTATCGTCATTCAATGTGCAGGGTGGAATATTTTGATATATTTGCATCCTTTGTGCAGCTTGCTTACATTTTAAAAATAAGAAACTAAAACCTGACTGACTCATCTTAAATGACAAGAGAGAGACAAAGCTGGCACCGCTAACAAAAAACTAACAAATTTTTTAAAATAGAACATTAATAGTCAAGCTGTCACAATGTCATATCAGAGAAATATTTTATATTTAAGTCTGTATTTAGCTCTAAACTTCTGAAAAGATGAACCAGTAACCATTTTAGTGCCAAGTGTAAATGGATGATGTGTAAAGTAAACATCATACTCTGTTTTGGCGTAGCCTTCTGGGACCTCATTCCCAGTTCCAGCTGCTCGATGCACCAGTCCAGCTGTCTGTTCAGCTGCTCTTCTGCACTCTGAAAGACATTCGGACATCACATCAGCTAATGCACTGGAACTCACCATGATTACTTTAAAGGAAAACATTTAACACTGACCAGCTCTGCGTCTTCGCCTCCTTGACTCCCCTCAGCTGAACTCGGCTTCGGCTGCTGTGGCTCAGCGCTATCCGAGGGCTTTTTCTTTCCAGATTTCTTCTTCTTCTTCTTGGCTTTTGATTGCACCGACGGCTCAGACGGAGGGTTAACCTCCTGTGACGGGGAAGGTTTTTTCTCTTGAACACCTGAAGAAGAGGTGTCTGGAGTCTCTGCAGTCTCCATGTCTTCAACTGGTTCAACAGGAGGAATTTGAAAGTTGAAGGTGAAAGCAGAGCCCTGTCCTGTGAAGGATATCCGGCTCGCTGCTGGTTCGGTCCTGTCTGATGATGACGAAGTTTCCTCCTGAAGTGCTGGAGAGTTATTGTCAGAGAGGAAGTTAAATTTAAAGGTGTTGTCACTGCGAGTCCAGAGGGGCTTCTCAGCACTGCTGGTGACAGGAGCTGAGCTGTTTGACTTGGGTTCAATATCTGTTGAATGAACATAAACACAAACATTAGGATATCTTACTTTTGGAGGCATTGCTTTGACTTAAAATTGCATCAATTACCTCTGAGCTTATTCTAACTTTAACTGTAACTAGGGACAGTTGGATTATCAGCTCTTGTTACAGACACAGATACAGCCAGATGTATAACACAGCCTAAAACATTTTATTTCTGTTAAATCAAACTGGGCATTTTTGCAGCCAAACTACCTACTCAAACTTAAAATTTAAATCCATATTTTATCCCCACACTTGAGCATGCAGCAAGGCTCACAAGAAAATGTTTTCTTATGTTGCTAAGACTAGTAATGAGAGCACAGTGTACCTATAAACATCAATCTTTGCTCGGTCATGCCGATTCTTCAGTGTTGCAGGTATTCAGCTGAAAGACGCCACTTTGACTGTAATATTTAACTCGACGCGTCGGGGATACACACACAGTCCCTGAAACAGGCGCAAGTTTTAACCAACATCTTTTAAAATACTGCTATTTTCTTGGTTTCCAGTAAGTCGTGTTGTTCAGAAACTTACCACCGGTGTCACTTGAGAATAAGTCCGGCTGGTAATATTACCCCAACGTGTGTAGTTCCGCTTTAGTGGTGTCCTCGTGACCCAGTTGGTTAAGTGTGTAAATAAACACTGACACACATATATATTGTATATAATTATTTTTTTAAATTATGACAAACTGAAAAATACATACACAGACCTTACTATGGAAGCCCATTTCCGCTAACGTGACGAGGAAAAAGGTAAAAAACATGTAAGTCATTATAATGAGAAACTTTATCAAAGTAGTGAGTTAGTGCGTCAAAAATAATGACTTAGTATCCAAAAATAATGACTTAGTATTTCAAAAAAATGCCTTTTTAAATAGAAAGTTCTTTAAAAAGTTTTGATTCATTCTTTTAAGAAAGTCTCTCATTATAATGGCTTACAGAACCTCTTTTAAATCACATTGATGGAAATGGGCGTCCATAAATTAAAACAAGGAAAATGGGTAAATAGGGATAAAGATAAACACTGATTAACTAGTAAATAAAGTTGAAAATAAGACTTAGTTTGTAGGTATAAAAGAAAAAAACTTCTACAGCGTCAATAAAAAACAAACAAAAAACAGCTACAATAAAAATCAAAGGTTAGGTACAAGAGAATGAATACATCAATATAAATAAAAACACGACATCAAAAAAGAAAAGAATAACAAGAACATACACAAATAAAACGGGTGTAAGCAATATAATTAGTAACAGTAAAAAAAAGATGAATAAAGGCTGTATCACTGTATGCTAATAAAACTGACTTGAAAGTAGAAGGAACAGGTCATGTTTGAAACAATGAAACAAGCTGATTTTGTCACCAGGCTGTTGGTGGGTGGGTGCTCTCTGTATCCAGCTGAACCTTCCTCTTTTGACACAGACACAAAGGATCAGGCTGTTTGTGTTCTACAGGCCAGTTGCCTGATTCTTGTCAGGGGTGTTTCCTAAACAGGATGCTCCCACTGCTAAGAAAGCAAAGTAACACCATCTTAATATGACATTAACTGAATGATCCTTTCAGGTTCTGTCAAAAGAAGCAGGATACTAATATTTTCCATTATCACCTGATGTTGACCAAGTTTTCCCCATCCATTACTGAAGGTGAATATTACTTATTTCAGCACACAACACAGAATATTATTCGTTGAACTGGGCAGCTTTGTTCCCTTTCGCTCGAAGTAATGACAAGAAAATGATCTGATCGGGGAGCACCTTATTTTAAGATATCATCTGATATATCTTAAGGATGTAAAACTAAAACTTAATGTCGAAACTGTGCACACTATAAAGAAGCAGTTTCAGGTTTATGAATGAGTGCAAAACCACATTACAAGAAGGCGCTTTTCTTCCATTCTGTTTCAAATCCAGAGGCAGTGATCCTCCTCTTTTCCCTCCACTAATCACATTCCGTCAGGCGCTTCGGTCTCAACCAATCATGTAGGCTGAGGGGCGGGACTTAGAGCGCCGCTCCTCTCAGACTATAAATACCTCCTCCTGCTGTCCCGGGTAACATAGTCAATCGACGCGCACGAAGGACACACCGCCTTCCCGGAAAATAAACACAAAAGGTAACGTGAGCGCGGGTACTATCCGTATTATGTTTTTCTATGTTTGGTGTATAATAACAATTATAAATTAAATATGATTGTTTGATTTCTAGGTTGTTAAAACATTTTACAACACGGTTAGACTAACGTTAATCGTCAGCTAATTGACAATAAAACGGCGCGCTATGGCCAGCTAGCTGTTAGCTTCATATTGGGTACTCTTTACAAACTTAACTTACCAAGAAACATTTGATATTTTAATCAAACGTACAATCAACGTTTAACTCACTTGGATGGTTTTAAATCAAATTCGCTCAGATGGTAACAATGTCTTAATGTTGCCGTAAACGTCTGTGGTGGCTAGCTGGCGCCATTTTGCAACAGTCTATGCTAGCTTTGAATTTGCTCGCTAACGACAGCAAAGAAACGTGTGTGTTCCCCGAAGCTTAATGGTGGCGGGGCTTTGGTTGGGTTTGTTTATTAAATTAAAGGGATCAGTGTGTCGATAGACTGGCTTTTTCTGTGTAGTAAGAAGTTCTTACCTGACAAAAGACGAGTTGCTGTAAGTATAACGTTTGTTTTGTGTTTTATCCAAACATTTAAAGTGGAAATATATCAAAAAATATGTTCAGCGCTATATTCTTTATCGAGATTGAGGGGCATAACTAAGTGTCAATAGTAAAGCTGCTACAATGCATACTTTACTAAGGCAGTGATTCAGTCCATTAGAGGTAGTAACGAGGATGGTAGTTTATGTAATTTAATTCGTTATTTGTCTCTTCTTTGTTTGTTTTCTGACCCGCAGGTAGAGTATGGCTCGTACCAAGCAGACCGCTCGTAAATCCACTGGAGGAAAGGCGCCGAGGAAGCAGCTGGCCACCAAAGCTGCCAGGAAAAGTGCGCCATCTACCGGTGGAGTGAAGAAGCCCCATAGATACAGGTACACATGTTCAGAGAGATCAGGTGTCTACGGTGATGCCAGCAAGGATTTTGTGATGGCAGTTTGCTGTTGTGACAGATTATGGCTAGACAAAGAATAAGAACACTAAATCCCTATATGTGGTGTTTATGAGAAAGCGTATTTGTTTTTGCAGGCTGTGCATGTGGCGCTCATAAGACATCACATCTTAGGTTTCACTTTCCCATCATACTGTTTGGCTTCTTGCAAAATTAGTGTAAACTAAGTCCCATTTGCAAAATCACATCCATAAATCAAAAATTTCATTCACAAACTTTTTAATTTTTGAAAATTAAGTCAAAGTATATGAATTCAGTCTTGTATACTAAAACAAAGTCATCTTAATATTCTGAACTGTTTAATTATTTGTTCTGATCCCCTGGTTTTCTTTTTTGAACGTCCGTATTTATATGTAACAAATTTAGTTCCACCTCAGAATTTATGTTGTGCAAGTACAATGAACACTGGTATGGTCTGGGATATTGAAGGAAGCATGTCTTGTTGTTGCAGGCCTGGCACTGTCGCTCTGCGTGAGATCCGTCGGTACCAGAAGTCCACTGAGCTGCTCATCAGGAAGCTGCCTTTCCAGCGCCTTGTCAGGGAAATTGCCCAGGATTTCAAGACAGATCTGCGTTTCCAGAGTGCAGCTATCGGAGCTCTGCAGGTATGATGCTTGGGATCTCTCCACCCCCAACCCCCCAAGATATTTTCTTTTATCATTTGGTTAAAGGTATAGTTTTTGACTTTCTTCTACTTCTCCCCATGTAGGAAGCCAGTGAGGCATACTTGGTTGGACTGTTTGAGGACACCAACCTGTGCGCCATCCACGCAAAGAGGGTCACCATCATGCCCAAGGACATTCAGCTGGCCCGGCGAATTAGAGGAGAGCGTGCATAAATGTGTTGGATTTTATCTTTTTAGTGGGGGGTGGGTGGGGACTGACTGGGGTTTGTTTTGTAAATCTTGAACTATTACCAGCATGTGTGCCACCTAATTTGTCATTTGTAGTTTTGGGCATGTTTTTTTTGTACTTCATTTGTCATTTCACTCTTGACTTTCTCCAACTGTCCTGTTCACAGTAGAGTAGAGCTTCATATCTGTAAATGCTGAAAAACAAAATATTCCACTGCCTCTCTCAGGTTTGCAAAACTATTTTAGAATCTGTACCTTTCAATCCTGTGTGTGCATGTCATAGGATTTCTTGTTGTGCTGTAAATAAACTTTCCGCTACCTCAAATGATTGGCCTGAGATTTCTTTAATTGCACTCTCATCACATGGACTTTGGATAGATAATTAGATCCATTAGTGCTTGAAGGAGTACACACCAATATTTTCATAGATGGATTAAAAGTGGTTCACATAAAAGCAGCAGAGCTAGCCCAATTCATAGAATTAGTAAATTAAGAACCTCAAAACTTGAATGCTAACATACTTCATAGCATCTCATTTGTTCTGTTGTTTCCGGGTCTAAAATCGAATAAATATTGGGCCTCAACACGTTCAGCAAATGAGAAGTTAAAGCTAGAATAGTAGACTTAAAGCTGCTTTAGTGCACCAGAAGGTGTCGTTTCCAGGACATTGAATGCCAAAGCTTTGGGCTTTGTAGTGTCCTGATCACAGCAAAATAACACCACATGCTAATAGTGGGTCATGAGTGGAAAGGATGCATGAGTCTAAACATTGATTTTCTTTTTACAAAAAAGTTCTTATTGTTCCTTTAGATAAAAGTTGCATCAACTAAAAACTTTTTGATGTGTTTTGGGGAAAAAGTACAAAATGAAACTAACAAGAACTCAGATTTTAATTCATATCCTTTGAACTTTTTCCAGTGTGGGCATGAAATTGGTCTTTAATTGTAGTCATAATGGTGCAAACACCCATCTTTCAAACTTGTGTCACCAGTTTGTGATTCAAGTGGAGATGACATGGAACCATTATGGCAGCATCAAGAATCAGTTTCTCCATTTGACAAAACTCCCCATGACAAGTTAACTTGGTGATTAATCCTGGAGTCCCTCTTGCTTGAAAATACATCTGCTCTAATGGATAAGAATGGTAAAAAAAAAAAAAGTACACAGAATGCATTGACAATTAAGGAAAATCTAAAAGAATATGTAACTGAGTGCATCGATAGTTGAAAGACAGGCTACACTCAAGGTCAGTGGCTTGAATCAAGGACTTTTAATTTACATGTTTAGGTCAAACACACTCAACTAAAAAGGCAATGTATGGTCTAAATAAAACAATCTGTAGTTCATTCTTTGCTGAAAAAAATCATGAGTTTCCCTAGCACTGGACGGCTTCACTACTACATCTGCATCGATGTTAGAGCAATGAATTGGTGCCACAGCCACAAATACTACAGAGACACATTTCACAATAAATATAGCCTGAAATATATACAACCAGAGTCCCACATTTGTTAACTTGATTTATTTTGCTCCTCCTCTTCATCTGAAAGCAAGCCCGGTAGATGCTTGTACAAATGTTGCTCCAGCTGTTCGTCGATTTCCGACTCGCCTCTCAGTGCACACCACAGGAGGAAGCAGACACCAAAGAGGCTGATGGGGAAGACCTTCCACCCGGGCCGCTGGTACTGACTCCCCATGGAGCGTTCAACCTTCCAGGTTTTGTGACTGGCTTTACTGGTGGTGAACTTGATGGGCTCATTGTTCACTTTCTTTTCCTCATCTGTGGAGTTGGCTGACCTCTGAGAGCTCAGAGCGAGGAACCGCACACTGTTCAGTCTGCTGATGAAGAAGAATAAAAATACATCAGTTAAGATTGACTGACTACAGGGAAAGTAACTTTACAAGTTTACTTGAGTGCTGTAGTTATATACTGAATAATTATGAGATACTTGTACTTCACTTTAGTATTTTTATATTTTGGAGACTTGACTTCACAGATTTAGACACAAAACCAAAACCAAGTTTATTAAAGGGATACAAACTGTCTCACAGTGTACATAAAGTAGTTAGAATGACCTACTACCACAGTAAATTCTACTCATCTGTAATAATTTAGCATTACACTTTAAGTATATTTCTCTGTCAGTATTTGTGTACCTTCATGTAAGTATTTTTTACATTCTTATAACTTTTAATTAAGTAATGGAGCTGAATATTTCTTGGTATACTACGCTAAATGGATTAATGATAGTGATTAGTTTGCAATGAGAGTCAAAATTTGAGTTTGTACAGGATCACCCTTAAAATAGGAATTACTTCTAAGGGCAGACTGATAAATCGACCAGACCACATATGGATCAATCTTATCTAATGGCAGATATATTGGCATTTGAGTATAAATTGGCCAGTACATAATGAGAAATTGCATCACAGCAAAGGAAAAGATAAAGAAGAAGTAAATTAAAGAGTGTCTCCACTTTTCAAATGTAAAATATCACACTTGGGATATGTCTTGATCACAATTCTTTATCGAAATGAGGGATCAAAAATATCTGGTATACATTAATATTTTGTTTGGGTTTTTTTGAACTCTCAAGTCAATACTGGTGTTGGCTTTTAAAAATTATAGTTATGCTGTCCAGCAATGATGCAATCTAGTGACAAATCCTACAGCTGCTCCATTCACGTGAATTACGTGCCAAATCCTGTGATTATTTGACATGATCATAACTGCATCATATTGGAAGTCATAACTTCAAGGAAGCTTTAAGGCAGTTAAACCTAATTTATGTCATATTCCTCAGGTACACACAGTCACTAGGTTATTACACTCCAAAATGTGTCATCTGATGACAGTAACCGGTCCTAACTGCACTGACTTCCATTTAACAGTCTGGTAATCTGCTCACAGGACTTTACATGAATGGATATCAAAGCATGTGACTGTACTTGTATCCATTGAGTCAGGATTTTTGGTTAAGCGTGTGACTATCGCGATAATTCAAACAAATATTCACTGCGACAACATACTTTTCATTTCATATTAGCTGGGTGTTAACACCTACTACAGTTAAAAGCAGATCGCTGAACCACACTAGCATACAGAGTCAACATGTTTTCTGTTCTGACACACTCACCTCACGGTCAATGAACCATTATGATTAAATATCCTCTGACTGAAAGCAGCGCGTGTCAGACCGCTGAAAACTCGTGCTACTATTGTAGACATCTCGGACAACTGGTCATCTTAGGACACACAACATTAGGTCAAAGAAACCGAGGGTTTTCTTATCAAACGCTCCTTGGTTAGGTCATGTAACACATCGTTGTGCAACCTGGAATTCCCTCCGATGACGCCGATGAACCGCTGTTTTGGACCGTTCCACTCGTGAGGAAAGTCTGAAATCACCCCACCGGGTCTTGTTTAGAAGGGAACCAGAGAGCCGGAAAAGATGTCGCGATACTTAACATTTTAACACAAAACCACGATCTTTCCCCGATCAAAAATATGTGTTTTATGTCCCTAAACATACCCATATATTAACCACAGCGTTGTCACATTATCAAACATAATTAGTTTCTAAAATGTGCACAATAAAGAAACGAGTACAAACCTCGCGAGAGTTTTGCAAATGAATGGTTCCCTTCTAGATAGATCCACCCCACAAAATTGGTCATGCTATTTCATCGAAAATATTATCACCATGTTATGTTGTTATTATTAACATTAGGCTAGGATTAAAAGTCGTTTTGCCACAATAGCTTATGTGTGGACTTTGCATAATATTCTTAGCTTTTCATTGAATATAATATTTAACTGATATCTTTTTTTTTTTCAAACTGGAATATTGAATTGTACAAGAATGTCAATTTCATGTTCATAATGTTTCATACACAGAGAAAAATCGTTTTTAGAGTTCTCAGTTATTGCCCAGTCGTTATAAAAATGTTAAATTTCCATTTTCTCTCTTAAAAAAAAAAAAATCAACTGCTGTTATCAACGTCAAAAATTTACTTCGAACCACTGTAATTTCAGTCATTAGTACCAGCAGCTTTATATTTTTACACAGTATCCTGCATTAAATTCTGTTCTGTTAAGTGTTTTAACGCTACGAGGGTCTTTGAAGCAGTCACAGCCGTCGACCAATCAGAAAACAAAGAAAGATATCTATCCAATCACGTCTCCCCTTGTCGACATTACTTCCTGGTTGAGTTCCCATGCTTGTTGTGTGCCGACTTCTGCACGTTTTTTCACAATTAAAGTAAGTTAATGTAAATATAAGAACAACGTGACAAAAGAAATGTTTAGTCTGTGATTATGTTTGAGCGTTTACAGAATTTATATGTGGCGGTTGTAGAAACCATGGTGCCTAACGGAACATTTGGGTTTCGGGCTGTAAAAAACTGTTTATATTATCCTGTGAAATCGAGCATATTCTGTATTTAACCATGTGAGTCCATTTACATGGAGTGTGTCTGTGTATCTGTTCCTTAATTACATTTGTTTGTAGGAATAACTTAACCCATGGCCAGAGACAAATCTTTGAAATCAGACACGAATCCGTCTAAAAAGAAGAAGTTGAGTTCAGTTGCCAGCGAGTTTCAGGAGGAAGAAATCATGGACACTAAAGTACAAAAGAAAAGGAAAAGGATGGAAGTGGAGGTGAGTAGCACATCCCTTGTACCTGTTTTTTAATATATAACACCACCTGAAAACGATATAAAAAAGAAATTAATGTCTGTTTATTTATTTCAGGAGGCTCCAGTACAGATTCCTGATGTGACCATCACATCAGATGATAAAAAACAGAAAAAGGAAAAGAAACGCAAAAAGAAACAAATGGCAGAGCAAACACAGAAGACAGAGCAAACTGAGGTAAGAATATTGGCTTTTGAGTAATATATTCAACATAAATGTTTCGAAAACACTTTATTAGAAGTGGTTCAAATAAGACTCTTATTACACCTGTTTTTAACTTGAAGGAGTCTCTTTGAATGTTTATGACTGATGCCTTTAATTGTCATTCAGTCCACTATGTCATTTTTAATCCCAAATTGATATTGTTTGAGATGTCATATAATGTCGAGACAACATAGATTGTAAGTATCTTTGTCACGACAACTTGACATTATCAAACTTAAAGAACCTGTTTAGCTTTATGTTTTAAAATGACATTAAACTGTCACATGTGGCCATCATCAGGCCATATAAGAGTGTCATGAATATCTTCCTTGACCTCAAGTAAAGTGGTACATTTTGGACTTGTCATAAAGATGTCATTAAATATTTTAAGGCCAGTTTGGCAACAGAGTACAGTTCCAAGGTGATTTAACATGCAAAGTTAGCTAATAGGCAGATAGTGGTTTGCTAGTTTACTGGTTGCTAAAGTAGGCAAAATCTAATGTTATAACGTGAAGCTAAACCATTTCCTCAAGTTTGATAATGTCAGGTTATTATAACAAAGACATTATTGGCTTGATTAATGTCAAGTCATGAAGACATTTCAAACAATCCTAACATTGAAAATGACATAACTAACCAAATTAAACTAATGACAATAGTCAAACACTCATAAAGACTCCCTTGTATTCATGATAGGTGTCAGGACATGGTTATGAAAGTCTTATGCACACCACGTCAAAAGAAGTTACCAAAGTTTCCACACCAGTTGGAGTCCTTGCTTTTACATTGTGTATTGTTTTTACACAAGGCACAGAGATGTTGTTACCTATTGTCTGTGTGACCTGCTGTGTGCAGTTGTTTTTTATTTGAGGGGAGGATTATTTGTGGAAGGATGTTTACCCTTAAATGTGTTGGACTGGGTTGGACTGTCACACGTGCTTACAGCTGGTAAATAGATGGACTTTCCTGAGGATGACCTGTGCAGTTTGACCCATCTGCTCTTCTGCTGGAGAAAAAGCCTTAGTTTCTCCTGAAATGTCTCTCCGAGGAAGCTGTAGATGAGCGGGTTTAGGCAGCTGTTAGAAAAGGCCGCCAGCCTAACAGCATGACCTGTTAGCGGGTAGTCCTGCCACAGCGTGCCACCATCTGTGTCCCCTCGTAGAAGGTGAACACATACAAACACATTCTCCGGGAGCCAGCAGAGGAAGAAGGCGAACACAGCTGCTGAGATCATCCGCAGGGCTTTCTGCCTGCGAGGCTTCTGCTGTGGGTCGCCTTGCTCCTTCCGACTCCGCCGCAGTACCTGAGCTATTCTCCAGTAGCACTGACCCAAGATACACAAAGGCAGCAGGAAACCAAGCATCACCTCCAGCCACTGGATCTGGGTGACGTTGGCGAAGCAGAAGTGGAGCTCTCCAGCATGCTGCCTCTGAGCTATCGCGAAAGGAAGCACGGTGAACAAAGACGAGGACACCCAGATCAGGCAGCAGCTGAGGCGTGCGTGCGGCATACTGCGCCCCATGAGGCCAGTCAGTGCGACAAACCGGTCGAAGCTCATCCAGGTTAAGAAGAATACGCTGCTGTACATGTTGGCCTGCTGGAAGAGGTTCATGAAGGTGCAGAGGCCGGCCATGTCGTAGTAACCCTGCTTCAGGTTGAACACCTCAATCAGAGAGTCAGCCACAAGGGCGAGGTCGGCCACGGCCAGGTTCACAAAGTAGAGGTCCGGGGCTGACAGACGGCCTCTGTGGTCCAGGTTGACCACTAAGATGAGGATGTTCCCAATGAAGCCGACAGGGAACAGGAATATCGTGTAGAGGCCAGAGAGGAAGAGGCTGATGATATAATACTCATGGGTCTCTGAAGCCTCAACGATGACAGCCTTGTGTGTGTCATTCAGCTGAACAGTCGAGTTAGACTCAGTGATGACTCTGTAGTCCACATACGTGGTCATGTTCCACTATTCCACTTTTGTGTTGATCTTGTGGTAAGGTGTCATTGTTCTTAGTTTTCCGCAAGTTTTTAGCCCCTGTTGAGTCTGTGGTGCCATCTGTTTTCTCTTTCTGCACTGCGGTCTTCTTGAATATTCAGTGGAGTTGACGGCCACTCTTTGTCTTTTCTAGACAGAAATACAAAGTGCAATAAGTCAACAGCTTGTTTTCAGCTTCTCAAGACTAGATTTAGTGTGAATGAACAGATCTATGAAAGCCAAAATTCATATCGATGAATAACAGTATATTTTAAACTGAATATACTGTATATTAGACGGTGGTTATTAGAGCTTCAGCAATTAGTTGATCAAAAGAAAATTAGTTGCCATCTATTTTAATTATTGATTAGTCGTTTCAGTCATTTTTTTAAGCAAAAATGTCAAAAAAGAATTGCCAGTCTCGGCTTCTTTAATGTAACAATTTACTGCTTTTATTTGTCATTTATTTATTATCAACTCTCAAAAGCATAAAAGGCCCAAAAATGTTTTAAAAATTGTAATTGTTCTTGTGCTACAGTTGTAGCATAGGAACTATTAATCAATTAGTTTTTTGTTAGATAAAATGTCAGAAAAAAGCAAAAAATGTTGATCACTATTTCTCAAATGTCAGGGTGCTTACATGTCTTGTTTTGTCCACAACCCCAGATATATCCAATTCACTGTCACTGACCAAAGAAAGCAGAAAATATTAACTTATTCATGCTTAATATTCACGGTTTTTCTCAACAAAAAAAGGCTCAAAATGTTCAAATGATTATCAAAATGTTTAAATTAATTTAATGGTTGACAACTAATCAATTAATCAACTAATTGGTTTAGCTCTAAAAGCAATAAAGGCATAAAAATGTGTTTTTATTTGATCGGTGTTGTAATGCTAGAGTGGCTCTAGAACAACGGTTGGTCAAATGAACGACCCAATTCACAGAGACTTTCATTTGAAAACTATAAGACACAATAAATCAGGAAGCTTTGAAATAATTTAATTTGTGATACACACAATACACTAATATAAGAGCTTAATAACTTAAACGTACCTTAAACCTAAGCTTCCTTGCACTGCACAGTGGTCCTTCTAATCATCCTTGTCCTTATGGTGGTGACTATGAAAGCACACATGACAGTGAGTTACTAAAATCTAGAGACGTGTTGTGGTACCGCCCACCACTCACAAACGCTCAGTGCAGAAACACACACGCACACAAATCTTTTCACAGCTTCACTTCAGTTTATTAGCAATATAGTAATCAGTAGTATTGAGCATTGCGTGTTTATCTTTATAATGTAATTATTTTATCACATAAATAATTATGCCAAGTTGGGACATGGAGCCGACTTGTCAACACTTGCACTGAAGTACCATGATTGTAGAATGTTGAAATATATAAATATGGGAGTCAGGCGACTTTTAGTGAAGTCAGACGTACAGTATATTTACACAAAACAAGATGAAGGGCAGGTAGAGATAGCCTCACTTCTTTTTTTTCCAGCTTCAGACTCTTTAACACAAAAAGGCAGCTTATTTAGCTCTTTGTTTTGGTTTATGTGCACCTGTTTGAGACTGTAGATTTTCCACGTTAATGTTGTAACACATCAAATATTGTATTTAAACACTTTTGTGACAGTTATTAGGTCTTAACATATTGCCACTATGTTTTTTTACTGTGTGAATGAGGTCTGACATTTCATATGATGCCAACATCTTATGCAGCCCGGCTGCTGTATTAATTTTCCTACGGGTCCGTGGTTTTGTGCCACTCTGTGTTGGCACGGATGCGATACATGATCCATGCAGCTCAGTTATTCCTAGAACTGGTGCCCATCAGTTTCTTGAAAGGAGCTGGAAAGTTCATATAGAGTGTCGCCTGTTTGTGGCTCGTTTTGGTTCCTGAATGGCTTTAAAACCAATGACATGAAGAATATTGACACTGCTGGAATAAACTTAGGATCTGACTTTAATTTTCCTTTAGTAAGCGTTTCCTATGTGGCACTCGGGGAATTGCAGAGGTTTTTCCTGGCATTTTGTCTCAATGGGCTTTTGTGCGAACCATGTTAATGCAGACAGAGACTATTTCCCAAGAAAAGAAGTGTGTTTATGAGCAGGTTCTAGACATATACAATTGGCATATTAACAACAGTAAGTCCTATGTAACTCCTGTTCATAGTTGTTTATTTATTACAATGAATATAAACATCAGGGCTGCAACTCATGATTATTTTTATAATCGATTAATCAGCTGATTATTTTCTTGATTATTTGTTTAGTCTATAAATGTCATTCGTCGTTCATTACAATTTTCCAGAGCCCAAAGTGATGTCTCCAGAATACTTCTTTTGTCCAACCAATAGCCCAAAACCCAAAGACTCTTCATTTACTGTCATAAATGACAAAGAAAAGCAGTTAAGTCCTCACATTTAAGAAGCTGGAGCAAATGTTTGACATTGTTGCATGAAAAATGACTGAAAAGATTATAAATCGATTACAAAAATAGTTGGCAACTAATTTTCTTTCGATCAATTAATTGATTAATTGTTGCAGCTCTAACTTGATGATCACTTAGTAGAATGAAGCTCCATGTGAGGGAACAGATGGTGAAGCACCTACTGCAATGCCAACACAACTGCCAGATGCAACCAGTGGAGATTTGCAAAATTTCACCAACATTACTCCACATAAGTTGTCTCTAACTGAAATGGCCTCTAGCAGCCAGTTAAGAGGAGTGAGAAGTCAGCTGTCAACGGTCATATAAAACAGAATAGTCAAAATATAGAATTCTCCACCAACCAGTCAAGTTACAGTTTACATCCATGTCTGTCCAGACTCATATAATGTCTGTAGTGAAGAGTTTGAAGGAAATTAATATGTAACTTACCATTATATTGACCTGTAACTTTTAATAAAAGGTATTAAGTGTTGGGTTGTCAAAAAAAAAAAGAAGTAATCACTATATGTGTGATTCCAGTGAATAATTTCTCTTAGAGGCTATTTTACAGAGGAGTACAGAGGACTGATCGAGAGTTGAACATTATGATGTCACTGTGAAGTTGACCTTTGACTTATAAAATGTCAACACCTCATCATTTTATCCTATTAGATATTTGTGTGTAATTTTGTGATAATTAGTGCATGAAGGTCACGGTGACTTCAACTTTTGACCACCAAAATCGAATCATTTCATTCTTGGGTCCAAATGGACACTTGAACTAAGTTTGAAGAAATTCTCTCCCTCCCTTCCGGGAGATCCAGATATTGTTTTTGCAAGAATAAGGCAGACATGAGGTCACTGTGACCTTCCTCAAGTTATTGTTGAGATATGATGTTCACAAGAATGGGATGACCTGAAAACACAATGCCTCTAGTCACAGCTGTCATCTGCATGGAGCCATAAAATACTTTTTTTTTTCTTTTCGAAAATTCTGAATCTCAGAGGTCCTTCAGCACACAGTCATAAATGTGCACCAAAAATTAGGGTGATTGGTCCAGTAGTGTTCCAGATAAGCTGCAGAAGAGCTTCAGGTCCATTGATCACTCACACACACACACGCACACACACACATTTATGCCTGGCAGGAATAATTAACATGTTGTTATTATTGCAATAATCAGGACTCTACCAGTATGTTGCACAATTCTGAAGATTTACACCAAAATATTTATTTTTTGTAAAATAAAAATGTACAAAAGAAACGAAATTTGAAAAATAGCTTTGCAAACTTTTAGTCACTTGAGACACTAAAAAGGAGAATGCATGCATGTAAAAGCATTTGCATTGTCAAGAAAAAATATAAACAAAAGCATTTAAAAAGTTAGAGTAAGAATATTTCTAATACATCAGATCTCAGCTGTCTTAAATTTGATGCATCAGAAGAGCTCCGTTGTCATAGATGAGAGTTTTTGTCCTCTATGACTCGATGTCCTGCAGGGTGTCTGTGATCTCGATGTGGGGAGCTATGATGTTTCTGTTGGGCTGCGTGCGCCCTGGACCTCGACAGCAGTCCCTCAGCTGCCTAAACACTCCGCGGAGACTCTCTCGACACGGCCTGTGCATGAACAGCACCAGCAGCAGGCTGACACTGCTCCCCGAGAAGAACACAAACTCAGCCACGCTCAGAAACGCTCGCTCGCGATGGCTCAGATCCTCCGTCTTCAGTTGTGCTCCTCTCACCAGCGCCACGCTGTAGAAGAGCTGGCAGAAAAATACTACCACAGCGACTGTCAGGAACACAGGACCCTCCTCAGAGCCGGACAGGAAGCGTCCTTTAGATTTCCACTGTCGGACGCAGCCACCTATCAGAAGTCCCACTTGGAAGATGTATGGAATCAAAAAAGCCAGACACAACCTCGCAGCTGCATACGAAACGCCGGCAATGACCAGATCCATAAAACAAACGCCTACTTTGTCCAGACCTTCATGGGGTCCACGCAAGCCAGCCAGCAGCAAAGAAATCAGGACAGAAGTCAGGATCACCAGAGCCACACAGACCCCAGGTCTCCTCAGCAGGGCGTGGGACGGCGGATCCAGAGTTAGGACATAAGCCATCAGCACTAAGACCAACAGGCCACACAGAGAAGCTGTGTTGATGGTGAAGGAGAGAGCAGCACAGCCCAGGCCTGTGGCCTGCAGGTAGGCAGGTCTGTAGGCCACGGCGTGGAGGGAGAGAAGCAGGAGCAGCAGCTGGAAGCCACAGAAGGCCCAGAGGAGGCAGTCGAGTAAGGCCAGCCGTCTCTGGGCTCTGTAGGTCTGGATGAAGCTGTAGAGCAGGAAACAGGCGGCAATGAAGCCCAGTGCTGCCAAGAAACTGTACACGTAGTTTGCTCTGGAGGTTATGTCGTTGGCTGCAGTGACATCGGCAAGTTTATCAAGGAGGGAGATTGTTGAAGCGGAGGTGTACATGATGGTGGAGGTGTCGCTAAAAGGAGGTGTGGCACTCCTCTCAGTGGTGGACAAGTTCAGGCTTTGATTAGACTGGAAGTGAAAAGAGAAAACACCCACTGATGAGATCCTGTCACCCTGCACAGTTTGCCAAACATTTCCACCCATCATAGTGCAGACATTATACAACATGAGCTCACAAAAATGCAACAACTGCTCTAGTCTCATAAATATGGCATGTATAACATACAAAGTTTTAAGAAATCCGAGTGGGGAGAAGTATTGAAAATTCTGAGATAAGTGATGCCACAATTTCCCATTGCGGCTCATGTTAAAAAATGTATGTCATCTTGTCTAATGTCCATAAAAAGAGTTCAGTTCTGTCCACAATCAATAAACCAGATGCTGTCTTTTACACAAGACATGAAGTAGGATGCAGTATTTATTTATTTATTTGCTTATTTTTATTTATTTGGAGCAGTGAAGTCTGACGTTCCTGCAGTCAACCAGCACCTGATCCCTGATACTGGTTGTGCAGAATTAGTTCTGTTTACTTATGTTTAAGTTTATGCTCATCATTGCCAACAAGGGATGAAAAGAAGAAGATAGTCAGTTTCATGATAAACCAAAATTCCAGACGACTGGGAATATGGTTACGATGGTTTCGATTCCCATGCTTTGAAAAACTCACAGTAAACACTGTCCAGCATAAAACGAAGTTAGCAACAGTCTCCCAGACGCAGGAGCAGCAGGGAATGAACAGAAATTTACTGAACTATCATCAAAGTTCAGATAGGTATTTATCACCTGCTGTCTGTAAATCAGCTGCTCTCTTAGTGCAAAAAAACAACTGAAATACATGGTTTAGAGCACCTTTGTTTGAGTTTTGAACTCATTCATCAGCTGTTTCAATACATTTTAAACAGTGTTTACCATTGCTCAGCCTGTGAATCATTTAATGGTTTTTCCACAGGAACATACTCTTACAACATATAGTGCATTTCCTTCCTAAATTAACTGGCAGTTGAGCTAAAATGTGAGCCTAGCTGGAAGCTGTCATTATAGGTCTCTACCACTGACTATTTTTAATTAAAAAAACCTTGTGTTTTCTAAAATCATTTCTAAAACCACATGTCCCTGTCGGCCACTCTTTGTCTGTTCCCCGTTGGGGAACTGCCTGCTCAGTAAAAACACATGTTTCCACTTACCATTTTCTGCTGTCGTCACCCGTTCCTCTTCTGTTTTGTATCCACCAGCCCGAGGCTGCTGATCAACTCAAAGCTCTGAAATTGATGCTCGTTGCATGGACACGATCGCTCACTGTGAGGGACTTTTATATGTCTGTGGGCGATACCCCGCCAGCATACTTTCAGAGTGACTTCGTGGCCATGTGATCAAAATCTTTTCCTCCCCTCCCTCTTTTTTTCATCATCACTGTGCAGAGTGAGGTCCGTTAAATCAGAGAGCATACTGAGTCCCTTGTTTAACTTCCCCTGAGAGTTAAATGCAGTCTTTAAGTTGCGCCGTGGTTTCTGGCTGCAGCAGTGGAATGGCGTTAATATGGTTCCCTGTAGAATAAGTCAATTATTCTGCAGAAAAATTATATAGATAATCAATTTCACTTTGTTACAAAGTGAAAATATTTCGTCTTCTCTTCTCTGTAGTAGTGTTGTCTCTTAGCAGAGTTTCTCAGTTATGAAACTGAAATCCAATTTTTGTTTCGATTCAAATTTCAATCACATAGCACTCACTCACAATTCTCTCCCATGTATGATTTAGCAAAAAAACCTGACAGGTCAAACAGGTGGTTATTTTTAAACAGTGCAACTGTGTGGTTTGAATAAGTGTGAATAAGTGTGAGTGCGTCGAATGCAGCGCTGAAGGGATGTTGCGCACCACAATAAACCTCACCACACAGAACATATAAATGCGTGTGATGCTGACCTCATAAAGCTGTATATACAGGAAACGTCCCTCTGAGCTGCAGCAACAGGAAGTGATCCGAAGCCAAAAAGTGCATTTTGCTTTCGTTCGTCTCTACAATGTAGAACAACAGATGTCACATTTGTTTTGCAGACAGCAGATATCAAATATTAGATATCAAAGCTTGGTTGTGTCAACAAGGATTCATTTTTAAACTGATTAAATCATCGTTTAACTTAACATTATGTTGCAATGTAAACATTACATTTAAACCTCTATTTAAACCTCAGTTTTTACTCTAAATCTATATTAAATTTAACTTTGTTACACCAAAAGCTTACACTTAAATTTACAGTATTAAATTCAAACTTACACTCGAAGAGGTTTAACTTTTATAATGGCTGCTCCAAAGGGATAAACTCTCCCCACTTGAGTTTTATAATGTGACTCTTCTTTCTTTCGCTGCATTTTATCTGTACCAGTCTGCCAAATGTTGCCAGGTAGTCACTTTTTTCCTCACAGTGCTGTTGTCTGTTGTCTTTTTTGATTTGGCCATATTGCATCATTAATTTGGCCAAAAGGTTTTTCACAAAGGAGAAATTTGAGCTTCTCTGCCAAGCCTAGGCTAACTAACTTTTTAGCTGGTTAGCAAACAATGTGACATTTTGTTAAGGAATACAGAGCACTTTTTAAAAATGTATTAATTTGTGTTTTTATTTGTTGTAATTTCAGCACAGAAGCATATCCCTAAATCTAAATCACTAAACTTGGATTTCCTAAACTGAGATTAGTTTTTAATTGTGTAACTTAATTTTAAATCTGGATTTACTCATTTTAAATCTAGTTTAGCTGTTAGATTGAATTTGAACTTTGTTGGTGCAACCCAGTCTTAAGGCACAAGGAGGATCAGTTCTGCACTGACCCAGAAAACTGAAAATTGTCAGGAAATGGCCTTTAATGTACACAAAAAGTGAATTATTGTTCTGACATTTTTCTTATCATTCAATCACAGTCAGTGTGAGTTATTTAGGGATTTTTGATAATGGATTCACACAAACACAGAAAATGATAAGGGTCTACAAAGGAAGGTCTGCTAACGTAGATAACTCCCATGGGCCTTTTGTTTTGTTTTGTTTTGTTTTGTTTTGGTGTGACAGATTTCAGATCCACCCCGTCGCCCAGAGGGAATGCCCAAGCTGGAGGGAGAGGAGGACCTGAGCCCTGAGGAGACGCGGGTCCTGGAGAGGAAGATGAAGAAGATCCTGAAAAAGGAGGAGAAGAAGAGGCGTAAAGCAGAGGGAGTGACCTCAGAGAAAACGGTTGCATCTGGACCAACTGCATCTCAACAGGCCTTAGATTACCTCACCTGGTAAGAGACACTCTTATTTAGTACGGAGCACGCCTCCTACCTATGATGTCATCACCTCTTACGTAAGAAACCAAAGAGGTCCAAAGCAACCACACGTCTGTATCCATGTAACCAGTAAACTCAAAAACACTGCTTTACTTTTCAGATATTTAAGCCAGGATATGGATCCAGAAATCAAAGATGGTTCACATCTTTAACTCTGTTGTCCACCACTAAATATGATGCGTTTCTGTGGTTACATTTCACACCAAAAATATACAACAACATATAATTATATCAGCCTATCTTATGGCTATATCTGTAGCAACATGTTTTCAGATATGAGAACTTTTTTTAAACAATGCTTTGCATGATTTAGATTTAGCACAATGGGAGACATTTATGAGAACAAGAGGAACTCTCTGGTAAGCCTAAGTGCCATGAAGCTGTACTTCTTGTTTTACAGCCTGCTCCTAATCGACTGGCAGTTTTAAAAGAGACAGCAATCGACTGATACCACAGTATTCATGTTTATTCACCTACTTATTTCTATTTCATTTTCATTTATTTTCTTAGTGTTCATTTCTAGAATTGGTTGACAATGTGTGTGTTAAGTTGTTTCACGTGTTAAAGAATATTTCACTTATATGAGATATAAATATTCTTTAGTAAAGTCATTTGTTTATGAAAGCAGCCTTTGGAGTACTTAGCATAGTCATATCAGTGCAAACTTGGTGCACAATCCACAGAGAGAAGAGAATTTTTTGAGAATGTGTTAGAGAGGTGTTTCTTAAACTCTTTGGTGAATGAGGTTGAGGTTGTTTTTGTTTTGTTGAGCTTGATGAAAGAATTGAATTGTATCTTGAAGCAAAATCTCACTGATTTTACACATAAAATTCAGTTTTACGCATCACAAGGAGTGCTATCAGGTCTGTGAAAACTGTTTCTAAAGTCTGACAAAATAACCCTGATGATGTCATCAGGGTTGTCTTTGCTTGTGACAAAACAGAAAGCTTGTGTTACAAATTTGGGACATTGAGTTTGAAAGATATTATTGTGTTTTCCAGACAAGCAGGGTGTAGTCCATTGTAAGTCAGAAGTTGATAGTTCAGAGTCGGCATTCCCAACTTCCAATCTAAATGTATATGAGTGCGTCTGCTCGGGAAAACATGGACACCTTCAGCAAACTGATATTTGTATGTCAGGTCTCTTAACATCACCAGCATCACTACAGCAGCTGATTTAACAGATAAGCGCACTTTAAAAGACACAGTTGGCGAGTACTGCCTGTTCACAAAGACTTCATCGAGCATAAATCAGCTGACTGGAAATTGCAACTACCAAGTTGTTACAGCATGTTACACAAGAGAAGCACTACGTATATTAAAAATGAATGAAAAAGTAATAGTGTTGTCACGATCGTGGAATTTCATGGACTAACATGCCAATTAATATGGTAAACGAGACAAACGATGAGAAGACCACAGCACTGTGAGTAAGTGAGACGAGGTGGGACTATGTGGACACTGCAGCTGTGTGTGTCAACTCACTGTCCGAGGGAGGAGAGAGGGAGAAAGTGTAGGTGGTACCAGAGTATCTATACAGTGAACAAAAAGAGTATTGAAAGCATTTTAAATATTCAGTATTGGTATTTATTGATGTATTGATATTTTTGACAAAACTAAAAGGTAATTCTGCTCACTATTCACTATGTGTGTGTGCCATATTGCTGTGACATCAAGTGTGTTCATGTCAGCGAACTCGGGTTTCTGACTTCTAATTCCAACTTGAATGACCTTTCCAGTTTTTTTCTGAGTTTGGACTACAATGGATTGCAGCATAATGAAAGATGTTATCGTGTTGCATTGTGGGAAATGTATGATCCAGTGTCTAAAAACTCAGGATATCTTGGACTACTTTGATTTTGACCATTCTTCTTTTATCTTTTGTCTGTTACACAACTATACAGTGATCACTATAAAGAAAACTAGTATAATAGCTCAAACAAAAACTAATTTCTTAAAATTCTTAGTAATTTCCACTCCCTCCATTTATATGCAGTCTCTGCTTTTTGCAATAGGTCACTGATGTAATACAGCCCACACCTACAGCTCGCTCTGCTTTTGTCTTTGCAGCTGGGCTGAAAACCGTGCAGAGTGGAAGTTCCAAAAGACCAGGCAGACGTGGTTACTGCAGCACATGTTTGACTCTGAAAAGGTAAAATAAACCTGCGTGAGCTGATGAGATGACGGGGGGATTTTTTTTCTCTCTCTGCTGAGGTTTAGAGGGAGGGAGGTTTTGACCTCAGAGCTATGTCTTCCTGTTTGATTAGATTGTGAGTTACACCCACACTGCAATCTCCATTCAGAAAGAGTAATTGCATGGTTTTAAAGGCTGATGTTTATAGCATGGTTGAGCTGTTATAAATACTTCTGTCGAATGAAAAGGTTAGTCTACAAAAAGCTCATTAAAAAAGTTCATAATTCACATCACTTGTGTTGTTCTTGCAGTATGAACCTGAACCATGAACTGCCTAAAAATATATTCAAAGGTCTTCATTACACTTACATCGTTTAGAAGTACAATATAATGCGTATTTACTACAAATAACTATTTATTTAGTTGCTTGCTCATGTTTAGGACACACAGTATTGTAATATGTGGTAACACTTTTTTTGAGGGGGTGAGCATGAGTCATTAGACTGTAATAACCATGTCATGTACTTAAATAACCTGCTATAAACTTCAGTGAGTCTTTATAAATGTTTGACTTTTCATTAAGTGTAATTGGGTCAATTATGATGATGATGATTATGATTGAAATGTTTTCTTTGCGACAACTTGACTGTAACCAATAAAACATACCTGTCAATGTCTTTGTCACAACAATTTGACCATATCAGACTTAAAGAAGCTGTTTAGTTTAGTTTGACCCCAGCTATCATGGGACCGTTATAAGTGATCATTTAAAATCCTCATTCTCAGATTCCAGATGAGGAGTTCTCCGTGCTGCTGCAGTACCTGGAGGGGCTGCAAGGGGGAGCCAAAGACACCACGGTGCAGAAGGCCTTGGCCCTCGTAGAAGAGTCAGGACAAGCACCAGAGGACACAGCTGTCCAGCAGAGGGCGCACAGAGCCAGAGAAGTTATCCAGCTGCTCTCCTGAACCCACCACCGTCACAGAAACGCATGAAGTCCAACAGAAAAAAGACTGAAACATGTTTGTTGATCAGTGAACTGAATCACTGCCCTGGTCTCAAGCAAAGACTTAAAAAAAAAACCTTGCTGTTTTATATGTGGTCCTTTGGGGGAAAATGAGTTTTGATTAAATTACCAGTATTGCTCACATTTTTTCATTTTCTTCTCTGTTTTTGGACATAATTACATTGCTGTTGGGAGTAATCGGTCACCAAAAACATTTAGTAAAATATGAAACATATTACATTATATTTTTTTTATCAGAGGTTACACTTAGCATACATAAGTAAACAGTGAGACTGTAACTGATTTTCGCTACTTTTTCCAACTCCAAATGTAAAGAATTCAGAGTCCATTGCCCAGATAAGGACAGATGTAAATCCCCAAAGATGATAAAGAAAGCTGGGAGACTGCCGGAGTTTAAAGTCTCAGGAATGTTTGTAGTTGAGACATGTTTGTGCCTGTCAAAGCCCCATAATCTGTGAAGTCAATGATGAGAATAACTTCTCTCATCCACTCAAGGTTTAAGCATGATAAATACTTTGATTTTACAACTAACTTGTCACAATAATGCCTTCCAGTCATATTACATACATGTGCATTTGTGTTTATCTGCTAATTTGAATCTCCTTCGTGCTCTAAAAAGGTAAACAGTAGGTACAGGAGCAGCTGCAGGATCAGAGAGAGAGTGTAGACTTCCTCCTGCTCTACAAAGACATGTTTTGACTCTTAACTCAGGTTACAAACTTTTCAGGAAGGAAACAGTCTCTATATGTGGGTGAAGGATGATAACATCACTTCCTGTATGTATAAATATACACCCAAATACAGTACACTTAATATTCCAAATAAATTTTGAGAAGTTACTCTCACTGTATCAGACTGCATTTCCACTGTGAAAATGGTGACTTGAAAGTTGTGCTTTGCACAGGAAAAAAATCTTTTTACATGCCCAGATGCTGAGAATGCTTTGTTGGGAGAGGTCCGATTTGTTCATTTTCAAGCTGTCATGGTTGAACACATCCCCACAATAAACACACAGGGACTGTACTTTGAATGCCTTTAGTTAAGACACAGTTGTTCATAAACTCTAAGCAAAAAAGTCATTACTGGATACAAATCCAGTTTTATAAGTTTGTGCATAACCCTCTCTTCCTCTATTTTAATCAAGAAAATGAGTTCACATGTCATAATATCGTGTAGTATTTTACCCAATAAAAACAGGTCTGTGACACATTTTGGGTCCAGAAAGTGTCAGAAAATGGTGAAAAATGTTTATCACTGTTTCCCAAATGCCATGGTGTCCACAACCTGAAGATATCTGGTTTACTGTCAGAGAGAAGTAAAGATACCAGAAATATTCATATCTAAGAAATTGAAAAATGTTTTTTTCTTATAAAATTCCTAAAACCAATAAATCGATTATAAAAACAGTTAGCAATTAATTTCATAAAAAATGAATAAACTTTTACCTCTTACCTGAACAAGACACCCATTTCAAGAAGTGGGACAAAGAAAAATATGGTTTGAGGTTTGAGTTTTCACCTGTAACTGTTTTAAGGGACTAATTTTCTCTTCAAAAAAAGTTTGTAAACATGCAGAAGAGTCAAATGTTGGGACCTGAATACATTAAACTTTTTATCCTCTCGCACAACTTTCCATTTTCTCTTGAAACCATATTTTATTTCTCAATATGTTGCATTTACAGAATTTGATTTGTAAACACCATGATTCTTTCTGATGAAAGTCCTGGAAAGAGCCAGCCGAGCGTCATAACTCCTTTACACAAAAAAAAAGGAAAAAAGATCTGCAAAAGTCTGACAAGGTTGCAATCCACAAATGAAGCAAGTGTCGCTCAGGTTGACCAACAAAATCTTCAGATCCATTCAATCCGCACATTTGGAGAGGAAAGACTTTCACTGCGGCTCTAAAAGGCCGTCGTCTCCCCTCAGATGTGGATCCTTAACTGTCACGCTCACTGTGGTTTTTGCTTCATCTACAACACAGAGCACAGATACTGCATATCACAATTCTATTCAAGTTATTACTGTATAAAACTTAAATTAGTGAAGGCAGCCTGGTTGTGTTCACTTACTTTGCTTTGAATCAAAAGGAATATTGTGTTGAGTGAGGAGAGCACGCAGTCTCTCAATCTCTTCTCTCTGTTTTTGAAAATCCTGTGTGAAAAAAATATATGAAGAGAATATAATATTTCTGTCCCACATTTTAAGCAGTATTGTAATATTATACAATATTTTGTAGGCTATCATTTGAAAGAGTATATAAATTCGTACCTCTGTACATTTCTGTAACGAGTTGTGTGTTTCTGTATCAGGTGCAACTTCTGGCGGCTTTATCTTCACTTTCTGGCTTTTCAGGAGACCAGCATCCTCAAAAATATCCCTCAGAAGATTGTTGTATCCCTGCAACAGACATACATCATGTGTTAGTAGACAAAACCATTAGATAAATTACTAAAACTGGAATAAAAATCGTAAATGAGGACTATATTGACTATGTCTGTGTTTAAATCACTATGGGAACCTTAAGTACATCTATACATTTAATCAGCAAGTGATCAAGCCAGTCGGGCCATTTTTATCTGTCAACCAAACTGGGCTTTACCTGCTCAGTAATAAGACCTTCATAGCGAGCCTGCTCAGCTTCATCCCATTCCTTCTGCAGCTTCTCACTCAGTATCGGGTACACTTGAAGAGAGCATACAAATGGTAAGAAAACACTATTAACACTGCTTTATACCATCACTGACTTGTGCTGTTAAGATTTTGTCTTACCTAAAAGAGAATGTGGATGGCAAACAAGTGGAGTCTCAAAGGTTAGCGAGTACACACAAGTACTGGGCTCTGACACTTGAGCGAGCTTGCTGCTAGCACTGCAGACAAGAATCACCTACAGAAACAAGTTACACAGCAAATTGTGACAATGGTTGATTAGAAAGTTGTCTGTCGGATATAGCTCTGGAGTGACTCTTCCAAACTTTTTTTTGAGTGTTTAAAATATCAGGTCTAGAACTGTAGTTGCTGCTTTGTTTTTCATTATCTCTAAACTGTTACATAATTGGTCTTCTATTCAAAAAGAGAGAGAGACATTATAAGAGTCCAATGGAAGCTTGTACATGCTGTTAAATGACTACCAAAATATGTTAAGACATTTGGAACTCCCACCAACCTTTGTTTCCCTGTTTCTGGTTCCACAAGCATCCCCATCTCTCATCCACATGCCTGTGAAAGTGTTGTTTACTATCTCCCACTCATGCCAGATCCTATGGGGAACACACAAAAGGCTTCTCTTAAAACAAACCCACACTTGGCTGTGTGTCAATCAATCACATATTGATATTTGCAACAAAGGTAACGGTAGGTAAAGTAAGGTAACATTATCTTACCCCAGTATCCCGCTGTAGGCATTCCATCTAAATGACTGCTCGTGCTGGGTGATGTTGTGAAATGGACAGAATTCATATTTATACCTACAAAATGACCAGATACACAAATAACCTTTCATGTTTTTCCAGATAACAGGCATGGATTCAACAATTAGCATCCACAAGTCACATAGTCAAGTAGAGAGTCAGCTGGAAGGGAATAAAAACACAAACAGTCCCCACTTGATGTGATGTAAAATACTTACGTTGACTCTGTTAGACTGAAGCACTTCCCAGCAAGCCGATGAAGATGTGCAGGGCCTTGAAGAAGAGATTAGTGTTGATATGATTTAGAGAATTCAGTGATTGGTTAATCAACAGAAAATCTCATCATCACTTTCAGTAAACATCAACTGTTCAAACTTTCTCCATAACGACTTCTAAACATAAATAAGATTTAAAAAATTAATGGAAATACTCTTTCTGAATCCTGTGTATTCTGTAATTCTGGCACAGAAACACCTGCACATTTATTTTATGAATGCATCTATGTTAAAATCTTCTGAATTGATATTGAACTTGTCTTTGATGTCTGGGGTTAAGATTAATTTACAGAAAAGATATGTTATTCTTTATTATGGGGCAAATGGTCAACAAGTAAAAGTCATGAATTCAATTTGTATCTTCTACTTTTATACTGTAATTTTTAGATCCAAAAATGCAAAATGCAAGTATGACACGAGACTGTCCTTTGAAACACCAACAGGGCTGACAAATCAGCAGACCATCAGGACTATGGTCATGTATAATCCTTTACAAACTTCTTTTTAATTTAAACATGTATGCACCCCTTTTCTTGTAGGATTTAAATTATGTGAAACAATTTACCAGACACTGGAGATGGGGTCACTTTAGGCTGTAGTCTGCTTCCCTGAGCCAGAAAGGGATTGTTCAACCTAGACAGAAACACAGAGAATATGAGTCAGAAAGAGTCTAATTAATGTCGACAAGGTGCACACTGTAACAGTCAGATATGTTTTATCTTAACGCACCCAAATGTGTTTGGCTCCTCGACTATCTTCATTTTACCGGCGAACCCATGGTTTACTATGTAAAAAACACAAGTCGGCATCAGAGTCGATTCAATGAACACACTCCATTACAACATGATGTGGCGCATATGTTTTTGCATAAATAAAATAAAACAAGATGCACTCCGCTGAGTGTATAAATACTTACTGATAATAGACCCACAAACCACCCACAACAATAATAAATTATGTATCCCATTGCACAAACGGCCCATGGCTAATTTTTAAGTGACTAAATGTGGTTTTCGGCTGTTTTCTAGTTACATTTCCTGTTTTGTGGCTCGTTCGTCAGGTGACAGGTCACATGATCAAAATAAGGTGTGCGCATGCGTATGTGTCTTGGATTACGACGTGCTTTCCACGATGTAAAGTAGTTAGAGCCAAGTAAACTCTTTTTTTGTTATATTAAAAGCATTGCAGGTTAAATTGTGATATTGTGAGAATATATTTGAACTTATAAAGCGTACACCCGTAGACAAATACGAGACATATACTTTTTGCGAGATAAATTCTAAAGGCATGCTGGTGTCAGTGAGATAGCTATCTAGCTAATATCGGAGTGAAGCAAGTAAACAGATGCTGGTCAGCTGTAATCTGGCAGCAGCTAACTAGCTATCCACTGGTTGCAACATGGGACGTAAGAAACAGGGCAAATTTGTCCGCCCTGACAACAAGGGCAAAGATAAAAGGCATAAAATGAAGGGGAAATCCATGGAGGCCTTTACAGAAGAAATGCATACTGCTTTTGAAGGTAATAATACATTAACTATTTGCAATTCAAAAATATGTTCAGCTGTCTCATGTTATACATTTTGTCTACAAGACAAAGATTTGACAATGTGCAATAGTTTTCTTGCCTAAAATGTTAAATTGATTATTCTAGAAATAACAAATGTATCCAAATTAGAAGTACAAGATTTACATGACATTCCTGTGTTTTGGTAAGTAAGCAGATATTAATTAGTTATTGATAATTGGGATTACATGCAGTGTAGTTATCTATCTTCATTGCCCTTATTGCGAAAAAAGTAAACGTTTTAACTCATAATTTATGTATACAGTGGTGTGTTCTTTATGCTGTGTCAATTTTCCTAAAATTAGAATAAAAAAATTCAATAGATCACATGGCTGTACAGTATCACAATATATTGATATTGATCCATATAATGACAGCCCTAGTAGATAGATGTCATTGAGGAAAATGTGCAAAGTTATTAAAAATGAAAACTTTGAATGTGCAAGTACCTTGTATTTCAGTAAGCTTTTTCACACTCGCATCATAATTACACTTCATCCTCTGTCACTGTGCTTTTCAGCAAGCCTTCACCTAGAGGAGGGAGCGGAGGCCCCTCTGGTGAAACTGCCTTGTCCACTTGCCATGTGGGAGTTGGGTCACTGTGATCCCAAACGCTGTACTGGCAGAAAGCTGGTACGCAAGGGCTTTGTACGCAACCTGCGCCTCAATCAGAGATTTAACGGACTCATACTGAGTCCCATGGGCACAAAGTACGTGACGCCAGCAGACAGGTAGGTGTAAAGTTGTTTCTTCCATATAACAACCATTGAAATCACTAGTCTCCAAAGAATCTGTACATTGTTTTAATTATAACACACAATGATGATTACAAACTATAGCTGCCACATATAATAGTCCATCCAGCCATGATTTTTAGATCGATCAGTGAATAATTTAATCTATATTGCTTGATTGATTTATTTTTTTAACATCTGTATTTATTAGACAAGGACAAATGTTTTTACTTTGATTTTTTATCTTTTATTGCAATCAAATGATAATGAATTACTTTGTGATAAAACTCTTTATACACAGAGAGATTGTGGCTCAAAGTGGGTTAGCAGTGATTGACTGTTCCTGGGCCAAACTGGAGGAGACTCCCTTCAACAAGATGGTTGGAACCCATCCCAGGTTACTGCCATACCTCGTAGCTGCAAATCCTGTCAACTACGGCAAGCCTTGCAAGTTGTCTTGTGTTGAGGCTTTTGCTGCCACATTCTGTATTGTAGGTAAGGCTTTATCTTTAGTTACTGAGCAATTATGTACTGTATTGTCCTCCTGACTGCTTCTTGTATCCTGTTACAAGTTACGGCAGTGATACTATAACACACTGTATCTGATTTTGCAGGTTTTGAAGAACTAGCAGTGCTTTTGTTGAAGAAATTCAAGTGGGGGACAGTGTTCCTGGACCTCAATAAAGATCTGCTGGATCGCTATGCTGCCTGCCAGTCAGAGGAGGAGCTGCTCTCTGTAGAAAAGGATTTTCTCACATCCAAACCAGAGGAGGAGGAGTTTGGTAAAAAAAAAAAATGGGGCAGAAATAAACTGGGGTCTTATCCAGTGTTTTTCTTACATATTTGTGTAGCAGAGGTAGTTGGGGTCATTTGGGTTTTAGTCCCACATCTGTCCTTATTTTAGTTTTGGTCTGCCTTCATGTACAACATGTAGCCATAAAATTGGTTATATTTATCAAATTTTATAATGGTGAAAGCTCCTTCTTAGAAATTGGCAGAATCATGATTAGCGTTTTAGGCAAACTGGACTAAAATATAAATTCATAGTTGCTCCAACACTTGTAGTTTTTTTCTACAATGACTCACCTTGTTAAATTGTTATTGGAGAAACATTGGTCTCATACTTATTTTCAGGACATGAATATCACAAAATACAGTTCTTCAAGCTTTTAAACTTCATGAATTACTTATGAGTAATATGATTCAGCAAAAAACGGGAGTCACTGTAAATTGTGATATCTGACCTATACTTCTAGGCAACTTTCTCCTAAAATTTAACCACTGATGTGAATGTTCCTTTTATTGTGTCCCAGACTGATGGTCAATAATGAGATGGAGTTGCCTTTTATTAGCTTCATTAGCTTGATTCTATTTGAATCGCTTAATAAATCATTGGCAGTGGACACGGATTTAGAAGTCTGGAACCAGGCTAATTGTTTCCAGCATCTCTGGAAAAATGCATTTGTTGTTGCCGAGTTGTGACCTCTACTGCTGAAGCAATTTTCTTCTTAACAAAAGTTAATCATCTGTCTCCTTCACAGATCCATTTGATGTTAACTCGGGAGTAGAATGTAGGAATCTCAACAGACAGCAGTGGTAAGCAATTTGTAACTTCAAAAACTTTTTTCTTGCAGTGATGCATATATTCATAAATGAATTATCAGTACTGATCCGGTCATGTTCTTGCTGGCAGTTGACTCATTTTTAGAATTGGCATTGTTTAAAGTTTGTTCTCAAAGTAGTATTTCATCGTGTACAACTTATAAATTTGCAACAGAATGTGACCTACCTAAAATTAATGCTGAACGTTCACAGGAGCTAGTGTCTGTTTATAAGTTGTAACAAATCATTAATAATCTTGTAGAAAGAGTAGATGTTAGTTAAGCTGAGCAATATGTTAATGGAGTCTGCCAGGCAGTCACTGAAGTCCAACGCCAGAGTGTGTATTTTCAGAGCAGTGGGCTTTTGTTTTCAGGATAACGGACTTACATTCACATTTTTACGTCAACCAATAATTGATAGAGTTATAAACAGTTGAGCAACTTGCAGTGTAGGACTCGTCGTGCCTATATACATATTTAATATTCTTAGTTTGTGTTCTATGAGTATGGATATAAAGTTTGTCAAACTGTCTTATTTTTCTGTGTAGCGCACCTGAAGACGATGATTCCAGTGAGGATACAGACACTTCAGAGGACAACCAAGATGAGGCAGAAGATGAAAAAACAGAAAGTGACACTGAGCCAGGAACAGTCCCACATCATGATGATGAAGAGGAAGAGACTGAATGAAAGTCATCACAATAAAGCATATTTTTCTACAATGGATTCTTTTACTACAAGGACTGGCAAAACTTTTTCAACACACATGACTCATACATACAACCCTGATTTGGGACGCTGTGTAAAATGTAAACTTAGCCATCCAAAATGTTTTCCCAAATGTTCCCAAACCCATGTGGTATCCTTACAATCGTGGGTTTTTTAATGCGGTGCCATCTGAGGGATCGAAGGTCAGAGGCATTCAGTGTTGGTTTTTGGCCTTGCCCCTTACGTGCAGAGAGTTGTCTGAATCTTTTAATGATATTATGGATTATTGATGGTGAAATCCCCGAATTCCTTGAAATTGTGTGTTGAGAAACATTGCTCTTATTTGCCCTCATAGTTTTTCACAAAGTGGTGAACCCATTGTTGCTTGCAGACAACTATGCCCTTCAAGGATGCACCTTTCATACCCAATCAAGATACTGTCACCTGTTACCAATTCACCTGTCTACCTGTGGAATATTTCAAAGGGATGTTTTTTGAGAACTTTCCTAGTCTTTTGTTACCCCGCCCCAACTTTTTGTAACATGTTGCAGGCATCAAATTCAGAATAAGTATCTATTTACAAAAAAACAAAGTTTATTAGTTTGAACATTAAAAATATTTTCTTTGTACTGTATTTAAGTGAATATTGATCGAAAAGGATTTTCAAATCATTGCATTCTGTTTTGATGTTTTACACAGCGTCTCAACTCTTTTGGAATCTGGGTTGTAAACCAAAGGCAGTTTGAAGCTATCCAGTTCTGTACATGTATCCAAAAAATAAGATTCTACAATAAATTGTATGTTTTTAATGTAAAGACTTAATAAATAAATTAAAAATGTAAAGTGGTATACAGGGTTGTCAGTCTCAGCTGGATGCACATGGTCGATGATATGATTTCAGCCTGCTACTGTAGAAAAGTTTAGTCAAGATGGTGTAAAAGACCTGTAGATATACCTCGCTACAACGCTTTATTAGTCAGTCTGAAACAGACCGGCGCAAAGACGGTTTGTAGGCCACGTTTACTGCGGTATTTGAATATGAACAACTGCTGTCGTCTGACTCAGTCCGTATCAGTAAGATGAAGTTCAGTAGGTTGTAAATGTGGCGAGGGGGGCGGACACAGCGGGACTCTCCTCTGCTGTCCTGCGGTAACATTGTTGTGGAACGACGTCACAGCTCGAAAATGAAGGCGCAGAGGCAGCCATTACTGGAGCTTCTCTAATTATTTTATTCCAAATAAATACTCGCGGAAAACTCCCATGGCAAGAGCTACAAGTCAGCTGGTAAGTGTTGCAACTTTAACGTGAATAACAACTCGAAGCCGGTGCTGAAAATGTACAGTGTGGCGGCTGTTTGACAACAAATAGTTACGTCGGGCCTTCATTTGAAGAGCGGTGCTAGCCGCAAAAGATCGTTTAACGCTACGACTCGCTAGCATCGTTAGCTCGCTAATGTTGGCTAACACAGCACCTAATGTTTGCTACGGTACTCGAGGTGGTCCAACACCTGGCTTGATTCATGATTAAGGGTTCGTCAAATCATTCGGCGCTAGTTTAGCATTTAGCAGTGCTTGCTATTAGTTTTATATGATGTATGACCATTTCCCCTTGGTCAGTAGCGTTATCTGTTGGCTGACGTTAGCTCAACATGTTCGCGCTTTCGAGCGATGCTTCTGCTTGCTAACAAGCTAATGTTAGCTTTATTGCGTTCTACCTTTGGTTAGGAGATCGCTTTTTAAGGTTAACATCGTGTAGTTTGCTTGTCAACCCGTTAAGTGTCAAATTTCGATATTAATGTTGGCACTCCAACTTTGAACACGATTTGATAACGTTACGTGAAAATCGCTTGAGGTTTTGAAGTTACTTCTGTGTTACCTGGCTTGCTAACGTTAGCTAATTGACTGGCTGTTAGCGTTAAGTTTATAAGTCGCTGTCAGTGTTGGCCGGCATTATTTGACAAGGCAGTAGGCGCTAACGTTAGCATGCTAGCAAGCGGTAGTTAGCAAAGAAAGTTCGCACAGGCCTGTTGTTACCCGAGTACACAGGGTTAGGTTAACGTTAGCTGACATTTTCTATCAACCATCACGTTGTTGACCAGCAGTAATGGGCCAGTAAATAGTTATACGACCAGTTGGCAACCACACAGTCAAGTCCGGATAAGGCAGCTAAATGGCCACACCTTGGTTTTGAATGAGAAGAAGCTAGGCCAACTGAACTAACTAACGTTAACTGAGTTACAAGCTGAACAACAGCAGCACTGAGTGTTACTGTAGTTCAGCAAGTTAAAAATAACTAACTTTGGTACAAGCACCAAACAGTTTGTTGTAAAGGACAACCTGTCGCTGTATGTTTATCTTTGAGTTTTCAACAATCATTTAGTTCGTGGGTCTGTCGTGCGTTTGCTGCCATGTCAGTGTGATCGTGTACATGCAAATTTGATGAGTTCAGTGAAGTTGTGGTAGTAAATACAGCTGTCACATGAAAGTACTATCTTTGACACAGTTTTTACGACTTTAACATTGGAGGGTGGGACCACCAGGCTCAGAAGCGGCTTCTTCAAAAGTTGTTTCATATCCTTATCAATTTAGACTTTGCTCCTCAAGTGGTCTCCCTTGAAATTGTAAAATTTTAAGTTATTATATCCTACTTTGAATGTTTAAGTCGGCGACCCTGGAAAGTGGGTGTACATTAAATGATCCAGATCCTCTAAACTTTATCTACTCCAGTGTTGAATGCACATTTTCTATAATAGGTTGGATAATTGCTTGTCTTGTTGGACATTATATTATTTTCATCATACAGTCTTTTTCAACAGAAAATGCAACAAATGATATATATTAACCTGCGCTAGGAGATGTATAATAATTTGCTCTTAATTGTTTTGGGATTTCATAAAATAGGAATCATGATACACTGTAACCAAACCATTGTTAAATCTGTTAGCTCACAGAATGATGAATGATGCTTAAAAATCACAGTTCAAATGAAAGTTCAAAGTGATGAACAGAAAACATTGTTCTTCCCATAACTTCCCTATTTAGATATTATTTAACAAATTGATATTGGAAGCTCTTCACACTGCATATTCTGATATTTTATTATCAGGTAGGGATGAAATGATTACCAGTTTCACGATGAACCGCTGTAAAATTCCTGATGATTAATATTACCATTTAAATCTTAATTCTCGTTAAAACCATATTTCATTACCAAACTTTGAAAAACTCACTGTAAATACTATCCAGCATTAACCAAAGTTAGCAACAGCCTCCAGGACTCTGGTGCAGCTGCAACATGGATTTTTTTTTTGTGTCAGTGAAAATATAGATATTGCAAAAGACATGATGCCATTTTTTAAATCATTGAGGTTTTCCATACAAAACTTCAATTAAATGTTTTCAGTGTGTGTATCAGTACCTCTGGAACATTTTCAGGTCATTTTAACAATACTATGATAATTTTGACACAATAATTGTGATATGAAATTTTCATATAGTTTATGTCTATTTCCAGCTTTAATATGGTTGCTTGATATGGTGGGCCTAGGCTTGCCAACATACTAATTTGTAATCACAGTGAAGGGATGAATTTTACCTTTACAGTAGTAGTTTATGAGTGCATTAAAAGTAAAAAGTACAGTGTGACTAGTGACTAGGATGCCAGGTATCCCATATTTCTCAAGTAAGGATAAACTATCTACCATAAGTGCACATGTGGGTTTTTTTTGTGTGTGGTTTTTTTCAATTATTATTATTCATTTATTTATTTATTTTTTAAACAAGAACAGCTTCATCACTCAGCTGACTGATATATTCTCAATGTTCCCTCTCCTGTTTCAGTATGATGTTGTGCCCATTCAGCCCAGCGTTGTCATCTGTTCCTGCTCGCATCCATCAATGGTAAGAAACCACCCTGACTCCTGCTCGCCACTTGCTATCCCAGGCGCAAGCAGTAGCCACTGTCCCAGCATGGAGGGCTCAGCCTCGGAGGCCCGTGCTGTAGGAGTGTCTGCCAGCAGCGGCGGCCAGGGCTCAGACCTCCGCACACAGCCGGCTGTGCAGGCCCCCCAGCCACGCAAAAAGAAGCCAGAGGACTTCAGATTCGGCAAGATACTGGGAGAGGGCTCCTTCTCGACGGTATGTAGCTTGCATTCCACTTTTGAATTATACCTGGGTAGATGTTGCTACATGCTAGCATTCTTTTGATTAATGTACTTGGATGAGTCATTCTCAGTTCATTTGAGGTGAATTGACAAAACAGGCCCAAAGAGTTACTTTATTTTCTCTCAAGACTGACAAGAAAGTAAGATGCCATGTTATGTTTTTTTTCCTGTTCTTTTATCCAAAGGTTGTCCTGGCAAGAGAGCAGGTAACAGGGAAAGAATATGCAAGTAAGTAATAATGCACCAGCTTTTGTTGAATTATACTTTATTATTAAGATATAAAAGTTTCTTGGTGTATTTTTTACTAATTTGTCCTGAAACTTTCTTTTCTCTCTTCCAGTTAAGATTTTAGAGAAGCGCCATATTATGAAGGAGAACAAAGCCCAGTACGTGAAAAGAGAAAGGGATTTGATGTCAAATCTAGATCACCCATTCTTCGTCAAGCTCTACTTCACATTTCAAGATGATGAGAAGTTGTGTATCCTTTTCCAATTTGTCCAGGCATGTTGTATATTAATAACCCAAGAGTTGTTTTTTGTTCTTGTCTTGGATGATATTTTTTAACAATTGATTTCTAGTAATCAGTCTTCCTTAACTAGCTTTTCTTAGATTTTGGTCTCAGCTACGCAAAGAATGGAGAGCTCCTGAAATACATTCGCAAAATTGGTTCATTTGATGAGACCTGTACTAGATTCTACTCAGCTGAAATAGTTTGTGCTCTAGAATACTTACACAATAAGGGGATAATACACAGGTAAGACTTTATGTTTTATCAGTAATAATGTATCAGTCCTTTTTTTATTCCCGTTTTTTTGTGAAGCATTTGTTTTACTCATGTTACAACTTGTTTCTGTCATTTCAGAGATCTGAAACCAGAGAATATTCTTCTGAGCGAAGACATGCACATTCAGATAACAGATTTTGGGACAGCAAAACAGTTATCATCAGACAGTAGACAAGGTATAACCACAATCCTGATTTTGCTTGTACTTCTCAGCAAAAAGTATAACCAGTGTAAGAATGGCATGGATGTAGCATTTTACTTTCTGTGACCAGTATGAAGTTATTAATATCTTTTTACCTCTAATTTGCATCACTTGGCAGCGAGAGCAAACTCCTTTGTTGGAACAGCACAGTACGTGTCACCGGAGCTACTAACAGAGAAATCAGCCTGCAAGAGGTAATTAAGTTTTGTCATCATGCAACTGATGCACTTGCTAATTATTGTTCTATTTTTATGTCTCAGATAAGAGTGGTATCACATCTGCAAGTTTATTTTTCTGTTTTCCTTTTTTTCTAAAAGCTCTGACCTCTGGGCCTTGGGATGTATTATCTATCAGCTGGTGGCTGGTTTACCACCGTTCAGAGCTGGGTAAGTACTAAGGGGATGTTGTTCTCACAGCTCAGTCATAATGCTCATTAATTTCATGCCTCAATAATGGCTGATCTTGTTGCTTTGCTAGCTTCCCATTAAAGTTTACAGTAAAAGGTTATTTCAACTGCAACAAATGCCAGGTGTGAGAATAACCTTACCTCAGTAATATCACTTCCCTAACAGTCGCTTTTTGGTTGTTTTCCTCTTGTATTTCATATGTTACAGAAATGAGTACCTAATATTCCAGAAGATAATAAAGCTGGAGTATGAATTCCCAGAGAAATTCTTCCCCAAAGCCAAGGATCTCGTCAAACAGCTTTTGGTATGTCATCAAGTACTGTTATTCATATATATGGGTTATGATTACATGTTACTGATATCAGTGTTGTCAAAAATATCGATTTATAGCAATACTGAACATTTGAAATGCTTTCAATGCTGAATTTCCACAGAATTGAAACAGTGGTACCAGCTGCGCTTTCTTGCTCTTTCTTGCTCTCTATTTCTCCGAAAATGAGTTGACAGAAACTGCTGACGTGCTCACAAAGCCCTGCCTCCTTTGACGATGGTCATAAAAGTAAATTAACTTAGAGGCCATTGTGCTTAAGACACAGCACTACTAACTTAATTTCTAAGGTTATTTAATTTGATAATTTAGTTTAAAAGGTTTAGATTTCATCTCAAGCTTTGTTGTATTTATCTTTGAATAAAATCTAAAATTTTATGTCCTCAGTGTTTTGTCAATTTCCTGTGGTATTGACCTGAATATCAATATTTTTCAAGATATTGGATCAAAGTTAGAAACTCCAGTATGAAGATAACAGAAAACTGATATCTGTGGGGACATCAATGTGTTATTTTAGTTGTCTGTGCTGGTGCTGTTTATTTTTTTATTGCATTTCTACATAATGGAAACACATGTTGTATCTGTTTTTTGCCTCAGTCACTGGACCCTTCCAAGCGGATTGGGTGTGAAGAGATGGGAGGGTACGACCCTTTGAAGCAGCACCCCTTCTTCGACACCATCTCCTGGAGTGACCTACACATACAGACACCCCCCAAGCTCACCCCCTACCTGCCAGCCATGTCTGAAGATGATGAGGACTGCTATGGAAACGTAAGAGATTGTATTATGGTCCAAGTCCCTTTTTCTCTTTCTTCAGCGAGAAAGCTGGTGAATCAGAGAACTAAAATGTTATTTTCTGATTGTTATGGTTATGATCAAATCACAAATGAGCATCTCCGTCATTTTTAATGAATGAGATATGAATTTGAAATAGTATTCAGAACATGTTGCTGCCAGTAAATTATATGTATGTGACCGAGGGGTTTTCTACCCAGAAGTTATTGTGAACATTATTCTTTGTATAGATTCCCCCAATCTATGAACAAATCCCAAATCTTCAGCCCAACATCACTTAACCGTTTTCTCTGCTGTCTGGTTTCATATCTCAGTATGATGACCTCCTGAGCCAGTTCAGCAACATGCAGGTGGCCCAGTCCAGCTCATCACACTCCCTGTCGCCACATGAATCCACACCCCCGCAGAGGTCCAGCAGCAACATTGAGCAGTACATCCACGACCTAGACAATAACTCTTTTGAGCTGGACTTGCAGTTCACTGAAGAAGAGAAGCAGCTATTGCTGGACAAACAGACCTCTGGAAACCCCTGGTAAACCCCTCTAATGTCTCCACCTGGTCATCTGTATGTGAATACTGGCTTGCTGTCCATTGTTTTTTAAATCTGAATCATTCTTGGATCAAATTCATACTCATGGCCTAGTAATGTGAAATGTTAAATTATAAAAAATTTTTAGATAAATATTGGTTTGGTCATCAATACATGTTTTTATTGTGGGGAAAATGAATCTTCGAGTGACAAGATGATGTGTCAGTAATTTAATGTTGCTTATTTACACAGGCACCAGTTCGTGGAGAATAACCTCATCCTGAAAATGGGCCCAGTGGATAAACGAAAGGTGTGTGAATTCCAGCCCATATATTTGAGATGTTTATATTATTTATTGTTCTTATTTATTTAATTTCTCAAACAAGATTCAATTTAGATTGCTCAGTATATACAGTGTATGCTTTCCTCATCAACAAAACAAAGACCTGCTATCTTAACTTCAACTTTATTTATGTCCCTGCAGGGCAACTGGTTACACAAATAGAACACAAAAGAGCATATAAACATACAGAACAATCGAGGAGGGGACAGAACGAACGATAGAATGAAACAAGGCATAAATCAGAAACAAGACAGAAACCAAAACAAGACATACAACATGCACCTACTCCTCATCATTGAAAAAGCTCAAAATTTGTATCTTCATATCTGATCAACTTAAACAAAATATTTTAACTATACAACTACAACTCAAGTCTTCAACAGGAAATGATCTTTTAGATGTTACCACTGAATAGATGT
Source organism: Lutjanus campechanus (assembly GCA_027495735.1). Classification (NCBI taxonomy): domain Eukaryota; kingdom Metazoa; phylum Chordata; class Actinopteri; order Lutjaniformes; family Lutjanidae; genus Lutjanus; species Lutjanus campechanus. The sequence continues at coordinate 47,610 of JAJHUR010112220.1, read as the reverse complement.
CGTAGATGGCATGGATTGTCCACTTTTTTCTGTTTCAACAACAAAAACATGAGCAAAAATGTAAAATTTATTGTGATTTTGTGTATTTTAAAATGCATTAGACTTGTAGGTTAAAGAGACAGTTTACTCCAACAACAATTTTTTTCCCTCTTACCTGTAGTGCTATTTATTCGTATAGATTATTTTGGTGTCCGTTACTGAGTTTTTGAGATATTGGCTATAGGGATGTCTGCCTTCTCTCCAGTATAGTTGAACCGGATGGTACTTGTGGTGCTTAAAGTGCCAAATAAATACATTTGGAAAAACTCGGCAGCGTTGTCTTTTTCCAGAAATCATAACCCTACATCTACAAACCAGAATTATTTTCTTTGTACTGTCTGCTAACCATATCACCATGCAGAAGGAAGAATTAGGGTTAGAGGGTTGTTGTCGTGACATCATGGGATGTAAACATTAATGGTGTCCTCCGTGGCTGAGCTGTAACCTATTGTCCATGAGTTGAGGCACTTTCCTTCTGCGCAGTGATACAGTTGGTGAGTGTTGTTCGACAGACAGAAAATAGTGTCTTCATGAAACTGCACACAACAAGGTCCGTGGATTATTTTGAGTAACCAGGTCATAATTTCTGGAAAGAGACATTGCTGTCGAGTTTTTCAAATTGGTGGTCTGAGCAACACAAGCTGAGTGCCATCTAGTTATGTTATTTTGGCGAAAAAGAAAACATCTCTACAATTTATCTGCCAAACACATCAGCTCACACCCAAAAAAAAAAAAGAGGGATCAATACCACTTAAGGTAAGAGGGTAAATGCATTTTTTTCAATTTTGAGATGATCTTTCCCTGTAAGATTTTTCTGCCAACTAGCCTGTACAGTAGTTGTTTGGAATGGTTTTCAAATTAAGATGTGAACAGGTTTTCTTGTTAAAGTTGGCTCAGCATAAATGAAGTCACTTCCCATGGTATTACTCTGAGCATATATGAAGGGGAATCCCCTGCTGTAGTGAGGAAAGGCTCGTTGGCCTCATAGCTCCCTCTGTTGGTGGACTAATGTCTGGAGACGTGTGGCATTCCATTGCAGGGTCTGTTTGCTCGACGGAGACAGCTGCTTCTCACTGAAGGACCACACCTGTACTACGTGGATCCTGTCAACAAGGTCCTGAAAGGGGAGATTCCTTGGTCCCTAGAGCTACGTCCCGAGGCCAAGAACTTCAAAACCTTCTTTGTTCACACGGTACACTGTTTATTTCTGATGTCCGTTCAGCATTTTTTCCCTCCGGCAGCATGTTCATACTTGCCCATTGCTTAGAATCTCTTCATGTATGTGGTTTCCTTGTTTTAATTTTTTTTTATTATCTGTTGTTTGCAGCCTAACCGAACATACTATTTGATGGACCCCAGCGGAAATGCTGACAGATGGTGCAAGAAGATCCAGGAAGTGTGGAGAAAGATCTATCAAAGGCACCAAAACCCTGGCCTATAGGAGCACAGTTCCTCCTTGCGGCCACTCCTCTTTAGCTCTGAGGCCAATCACTGAGCAGAGTAACACCCTCTTTAGTGCCCTTCATCACCGCAATGTAAACAAACTCTTAGAGACGCTGGCATCTAGACCTTGTTTGTTTTCCTGAGTAGAACCATGGGAAAAATACAACTTTGGATTCAGGGTTGCTTTGCTTGTTCTTTGTGCTCTCTGTGAGGCTTCTATTGCATTTTTCCATGTATGGATGATAAGACTGCCACCATGCACATCTGCTTTTTGTACATTCTGCAGGGGGGGGGAAGAAGGGCAAGCTTGTCCTGTAGGGTGACACAAGCTTGGGTACCGCTAGGACTATCTTCAAAATGCAAGGACTGGTTTCCTGCTTCAATGATACATAACACAAAATCTAGCTTTTATGAACCAGAGCCTATCCTGATATCTTAATTAAAACCATATCCTAATCCTACATCGTACGTGCAAGCTGTAGTCAGGCCCCACTTCTTCTGCATATACTCCATAGTTGTAACAGATACTGTAAGCTGATTCAGTCTCACACGTTTACCAAACTCAAATCCTATATATATTTTTGTCAGAGCCCAAATGTTCCCACGGTATTTGAGTTGTTTTTCTTATTTTCAAGTCTCTTGGTACTTGCTTATTGCAGTCCAATTAAGGTCTCGATGTAACAAAGCAGAGTGCCGGTCTGCAGTGAGACATGGGTCTGAATCAGTCTCTGTGTAAGTGTGAGCCTTCCATTGCCGTTACTGAGGATGTATTGCTAAAAGGGGGCGGGTAAACATGCCACTAGCTTGTACTTCCTAATCATAACTTGCTTATCTTTCCTGCATGGCCAGTTTTGTAGCTCAGCCTTGTCCGCTTCTCTCTCCTAGGGCACTGGAGATATAGTTTATTCAAGTTTTAAAGGTGGGTATTTTTGACTGCATTGGCAACCATAGCGATTATTATTGGATGATTTGGCTGTTCTGTACCATTCACTGGCTATTTCTTTGTGGTGTGAATTCTTCAATTTTCTTTTTCGGTGGGATAGTCGGCTCATCTTCAGTACGTCCTATTGAAAACAAAATCTTATGTGCTGACCACCCCATGCTGAACAGAAAACCTTCATCATCAACAGAGATACATACACATACTATCATTCACGGAAGCAATCACAGTCAAGCTGTTGTGGACAAGATGGCAGAACTGCCTCATCGGGCTCATTTGCCCGCCTTTTTTTGTTTTGTTTTTCATTCTGACGTTTGGCCCAATAGAAATTAAAGCGATTGATTTAACTTGTGCTCTTGTTTTAGCAATATGTATTATCATAATGCTTTTAATTTTTGACATATTACCTTAAGGTCCTTTCCAAAGGTCCTCTTCCTTCAGCTGAGTCTGTGTGTGCAGTGTGTGACTGGAGTATAGGTGAATAGGACCCCTCTGGCCCTGGGGCCCGGGGCTCGATGTGGTTGGATGTCAGTTAAAGGATATCTGTCTGATCCAAATAACCGATGAAATTGCTGTATCTGTCTATAAAGTTGAGGAAGCACTAGAGAAGTGTTTTTCCTCTAGTTAGAAAAATTGTTTGAATCAAGTCGATGGCAGTCGGTTACATTGTGTATGGAATACTCTACCTGGCTTGTAACTGACTAGAACTGTGATGTACAGATGATGTATTATTAAAATCTGAAGCAAGTAATGCAATGATATTAGGATACAGTTTTTGTATTTTTATTCTTGTATAAGGTTATTTGATGGCTATTGTTTAGCCTCTAGTTCATTCTGTGTTATTTAAATTCTAATATATGAATCATATTTGGATTGAAGTCATGTTCAGGGGCCATGTTGTGTATGTATTGAGATGTAAAGCCTTTGAATGTGAATAATTATTGTAAACTATAATATTTTACAGCTTTTTTCTTACTATATCATACATTTTCTATTTGCTCAGTGATTTAATCATATTCTGATAATTTAATGAATCTGTTCATTCTCTCTCTGATTATTTGTGCGCTAGGTCAGTAGATGTTGAATGATGAATTTTCCACTTAATGCTTGGTAGTCCAGTAATTAAAGCATGTAGGGATTTAGGCATACAAATAAAGCCATGTGTCCTGTCTTCTGTTAACAACTACAGTCATGACACAGTGAAAGCGGCAGCATTCAGTGGCAATGGCATCTCACATTTTGCAGCATGTAAATAAAGTACCGGCCCATTATCATCAGTGTTTTTGTGTCGTGGAAATTACTTTAATTACTTATGTATGGCTGCAACTAATGATTATTTTCATTATCGATTTAACTGTCAATCACTTCATCAATTAATTAATTAGGTGTTTGGTCCAGAAAATGTTGATCATGGTTTCCCAAAGCCCAAGGTGACATCCTCAAATGTATTTTGTTCACAACCCAAAGACAATCAGTTTACTGTCATAGAACAGTGGGTCTTAACCAGAGGGTTAGGAGATGGTTGTGGAGAATAAAATACAATAACATATTGTGGCAAGCAGTACGGTAAAAGAGTCAGCAAGCAGCTTTTTACATTACATCACCTGTCCCAGTGATGTAATGCGAGTTTTTATACAGGTATTCCTGAACAGTCTCGAGCAGACTGGGGTGGGGGGATTGCAAACCCTAACCTGATTTTTCTGGGTTTCTTGACTCAAAAAGGTTGAGAACCACTGTCAGAGAATATTAACATCTGAGAAGGTGAAATCAGAGAATTTGGACATTTATTCTTACTTTAAAAGACTCAAAGATTACTCGATCATCAAAATAGTCGATTAATTTAACGGTTGACAATGAATCAATTAATCCAGAGGTTTTCAAAGGGGGAGGCCTCCCACCTTAATAGGAGACTGTTTTTTCCACTTTCTTTAAGTCAGAAACTAATGAAATACCTTTGGACAAACCCTTTCTTTGTATTTGATGCAGTCTTACATTATGTCAAACAAATGAGTGTCTGTGGGATCAAATAATATAACCATGATCCCACAGACATCCAGGAAAGGAGCAAAACCAACCAAATCAACTAAAAGGGGACACCTTCTTTTCATTACCAATTTAACTGTCAGTCTTTTTTTTTCATAAAGCAATAAGTTGTTTGGTCCATGAAATGTCAGAAAATGTTTCACTGTTTCCCAAAGCCCAAGATGATGTCCTCAAATGTCTTTTGTCCACAAACCAAAGATATTCAGTGAACTGTCATAGAGGACTAAAGAAACCAGAAAATATTCACATTTGAGAAGCTGAAATCAGAGAATTTGAACAATTGACTCAAAACGATTAATCAATTATCAAAATAGTTGGCAATAAATGTAATAGTTGACAACTAATCAATTCATTGACTTATTGTTGCAACTTTACTTTAATTTAAAAAAAAAAAAAAAATCACAGGAGAAACCCCAAAGTTGGTTGGTTTTGGATGCTTTCACAAGAAATATGAATATGGTGTTTATCACCCTGTCTTAAGATGTTACCTTTCAAGGCTTTAAGTGTCAGAGATCATTGCTTCATGGTGAACAGTCAGTGGATCAAGCTTGGGGAGGACCTCTTCTTTCTGGAATAATTTATGCAAGTGTCTGTCAGTGCTGGTGGAGTGAGGATAGTAGGAGTGGCTGGGGCGCTGGCAGCCTGCTTTGCATGAATCGTGGACTCTCAAGTTAGTGGCTGCAGCTTAGATATTTCCTGTCAGCCGCGCAGACAGCAGAGCCGAGCCGAGCCGAGGGTGGAGGAGACGAGGAGAGGGATGGCAGAGAACAGCTCCGACACGAGCAGCTCCGTTCACCGGAGATGTTTGGCCCATTCCCCGGCGGAGAGAAACATTTCAGGCGGTGTCGGGACATCGAAATGGATTCGACTGAACGTCGGGGGGACGTATTTTTTAACAACGAGACAGACGCTGTGTCGAGACCCAAAATCATTTCTCTACAGACTAAGCCAAGCTGACCCTGAGCTCGACTCCGACAAGGTAAATGCTAAGCTAGTCCAGCTAGTTAGCGCTGTTCGTTAGTTGCTTAACTCAATTTTATTTTCCACCAAATTAGCTTATATTCACATACTGCATTGTTAAGCAATTAGGGTGGTTGGCGACTACACTTAACGGCCTATTTAATCAGATCTACAGCTTTATGGAAATCAGTGTTTATTCATACTTATGCTAACTCGATTTTGGGGGGCTAGCTAGCATTAGCCTGCAAAGCTAGCTAGATTCCGACAGTCACCACATGACATACGATCTTGATGCTAGCTTGTGTGTGTAGCTGACTCGTCATGTGTGTTCAACAGCATGAATTGCCCGGTCTCACAGTTGCCCAAATGTCTTGTTTAATGTGTTAAAAATAGCGTATGGTTGTAGCGGTTTTCCTGTTAGAATATCAAGTCGACACAGTAGTTGGGAACTTTCCCTATCTGCGGCCGTTGCATTGCGTTGCACTCAACGAGGTGTCAAATGTCAAATAGTGACAGCATCCTTATTTCTCCTTTATATAGTACTGAAAGAAACTACTGTTTCACATTAGACTTTGAACCTCGATGTAGATAATGGAGTCCAGGATTTCGTGTGACCGTATACTGTAGTATTAATCTAATCTTTAGGTGGGTAGTGTCACTCAACTTTGACAGCCAAATAAATGCAAAATTTGTTATTTTGCCGTAACTTCAATTAGGTTGTTGCATAAGTAAATTTAAATTCAATATCATACTGGCGTGCTATTGATTCACTTGGGCTGGATGATGTGGCATATAAATAAAATATTGTTTTTTAAGGCTATGTCACGATATATATCTCAATATACACATTTCTCTCAAATAACAGGCCATAAATTGTCAAATAGTGATGATCTTTTAGAAAATAATGCATGTTTGGCCACATACTTTTATCACAATTGCAACACTGTTGTAGTCTTGACTGTTAGTGCATTCACAAAATATTAACACAATGAGATATTTGATATATAATCCTCAGTAATGTGGATGTAATGACTAAGTTGCCACAGTCTGGTAAGTTCAGAAAATGACTTCACTTTACTTTAATGCAGCCTTAAAGCCAGGAAAAGACAACACTTATGCCACATCACAATATCCAGAATTAGGGCTGCACAATTATTCCAAATGTTAACAAAATCTGTTTGTTTGTTTGCTACAGACCCCACCAGATGTCAAATTGTCGTGATTTTAATAGTTTTTTTCCCCTCATTAAAACTGAAAATTGTGATGCAAAAATTATAATTCTTACTAATCTCAAATCATATAACAATATCTGTCAAATAATCAAATTATGATTATTTAACCATATCTTGCAGCCCTATCCAAAGTCTAAGATGATATCTAGCCTAATATCATGTTAATGATATAATATAAATATATTGCCCAGCCCTAATCGGTATACTATTGATGCACTATCCATCCATAGGTCTTCTCTGGCCCATTCAGCGATTGTAATGTCTGCATGCTTTGGTGCTATAATTAACTTGCCAAATGATCTACACATATAAGACTTTATTGCTTGATCAATTTGTGTTTTTTCCCTCCCTCTCTTGAGGTCAGTCTGTTACTTGGCTCTGTTTACTCTGCAGTAATCAGCCTCGGTGCTGGTGGTGAGGCTCCCCTAATGAGCACATAAGTCATTGCCAAGTGGGGTGAGGTGCTGCTGACAACTGAGAGCTTGGGATGAAGTCACTCGTCTCCCTGAATGGCCTCAGTGCTCCAGATGCAGCCTTCTCTCTGTTTGTCCATCTGCCAGTTTTAACAGCAGCGTGTGTGTGCTTTATAAGGCCCCTAGCACTGTCAAACACAATGTATTAGTGTCTGTATACATAGTGTAATGCGCTCTGCTTTTCGACGTTCATTTCACTGCTCCATTATTCATTGTTTTCATCTACTTGAACATTTTAATCTTCACCTCTGCCCCCCTTTATACTAAGCTGAGACCATGGCTCATCTCGTATTTTCATGCAAATATCTTAATCTCCGAATAATCAGCTTGCTTTTTTGTCAGTCTATCCTCCCATAAGCAACGGATCAGTCCACCTCAATCCCTTGTCTTAAGTGTGTATCAGACTCTCATGCCATTACCGTACCTCTCTCCTGCAGGCAGTCTGGTTGAAGATAGCTCCCAGTAAAGGAGAGGTTATTATTGGATATTATTTCACTCGCCACTTTGTCTCAAACCATATACGTTGACATGATTTCATCTTATTTGCAACTGAGTCAAGAAGGCTTTTGTTTTTTTTTTTGCGTCACACAACCGTGCATGTGAATTTGAAGCCCAGCAGAGTAACAGATGAGCGAAGAGCTCTGTTTTTGGGCGATTGCAGTATTGTGTTTCCCAGCCAAGGAAATGAGTGGTTCAGTTCTCAGTCACGCAGGCTGACGTGCTTCAGCAGGACTCTTGAGGAGAACTGCATTATTCATGTTGTTGACTGGAGCCTGTTTTGCACATTGGGGTAGATCAGGGAGAAAGTGGAGGAAGTGCTGTGACGTTCATGGCCATAACAGCTGACAGCTTTGTATTTATAAGTATTTTTTTTCTAGATATTTGAATTGACACGCATCCCATTGCTATCATGATAGGGTGATATTGTTGTTACTAGGTTTGTTAGGCCTAAGTGATTACTGTAATTCATGCTGCAAGTCATCAGTATGTCTTGCTTTCAAAATTGTCAATTGTCCAGTCAACAAGCTTAGAGATGCACATCACTGGGCATCCATCCGTTGGCAGGCTCCTGCTCTCAAACTACTCAGCTCAGGACCACTCAAGTAGAGACCCAGCTTTCTAGCTTTGAGAGCTGCATAAATTTTTCAAGCACCCCATCACAAAGGATTCTTGTTCCTTCAACATCTTTATTCTTTTCATATTCATATCCATTTGCTGCCCAGAGAAGTTCTCTCTGCGGCGTGTGTGAGGGAAATATGGCCGCATTTAATGCTGGATTCAGGTTGTATGTCATGCCTGAGCACACTGTCGGAGGCAACGTAAATATTTAACGGTGATATCTCGGTCTCCTCTTGCTCTGTCTTCTTGCAGCAAGTGCTCAACAGGACACTGCAGGGTGCTATTGGCAAATCAGGTGTGACTCAAGGCTGGTCCTATCGGGTTTATCAGTATAAAAAAAAAAGTTAGAACTATTGTTTGACTTCCAGCATCTCTATTTCCATACACATTTCTCATTTTTCCTCAAGAAAACTCCAAGTCACAGTGATTTCCAGCTTGCCAGTTTAGCTGTGGAGCTGCTTAACTGCCTCTCATCATGACAGCAAAGCTTTTATGGGACTTTAAAAAGGAGCTGTGCATTTACTGCCTGAAGCACTTGAAAATGGTAGAAAGGTGAGAAGTTCCTCCAAGCCTTGGTGAAAGGTCAAACATGCATTCAAACGACAGTGTTAAATATCTTGAAACATGAGATAGTTTCACATAATATAGCCCTGATGCGATGTGTGTATTATTTAAAAGACGAAGGCCTATTTTACTATGCCATTACTGCTTGTACTCCGGAGGGACTCCTGGTTCTTACTCCTCCAGGATCAGACTTCCACTTGGCTAAGTAACTCCAGTCATGTGACTCAGAAGATCTACTGCAACATCTTTAAGTACTGTTTCTGCAGTCTCCAGCCTGGCTGCAGTGAAGGCTGAGCATTCATTCGTTTTATTCTTGGCCTGAGAAAATTGGAATGGCTTCACATGATAGTGTTAATTGTTTTCATCTCCTGGTTGCTGTTTCTTTCTTTGATAATTACTAGCAACCATCTGGTGTATTATTTGAAAGTAAATATTAAGTTTAGACCTCAATATCAACACACCTGTCTAGCTTGACAGTTTTGGTGTACACCCATTGTCGTATTCAGAAGGAAACATGTTGTGACTTGTTAATTTTGTTGAATTTAGATTTGACTTTCACTGTTGATGTTCCTGCAGAAAGCTGTATTGGACATCATGTGCTTGAAGGGTGGGTCACCAACCATGGTATTTCCTGTGGGAGGATATGTATTGTGTGTAGAAGAAGAATGATAAGGTTAATACTCTACACTTGCCTCTGCAGTGAAGCCCACCCTTCTAATTAGCTTTTGTTTACCTCAATTTTCCAGTTATGGTTGGGCCTGCTTTCACATTGCTCTTGTTACTGTATGTACAGAAGGCTTTGCAGTTTCAACATTTTGCAAGGCCAAATCATAATGCAGCCATGTAGCATGCCTGACCTACACTGAACAGACCTATTTCTGGTGGTTATTGTAGGCGTTGTTGACACCTCTAAGTGTATTTGTTGATATCATCTGGTTTGGTTTATGCGGTTGGCCTTGGCTCATGTAGGTCTAGTTTTTTTTTTTGTTTAGATCTACAAGATATGAATGTCAAGATAGTTTGTCGGTGTTTAACTGTACTACTCTTCACAAATTTAAAGTTATAATCAGGATTGCTTTGAGTGAGGATGTATGAGGTATTTATTAATTGTCAGTGTATTTCCAGCAGTAGATGTCAGTTGTCATGCCCTCAAGTTTGGAGAAGTACAGAGGAGTACTAGCACAGAAGTTAAGCAATGAACTGCTGTGGACAGGGTCAACAAAAGGCATTTTAGCCACTTAAAAAAAGGGTCCACCCAAAAAAATCTATCAGTTTAAGTGTACGCTATATTTAGAATATTTTCACCATTGTACTTTGCCGGCAGGCAGCCTTTTTTGATGTGAAATTGCTCTTATATAAGCTAAATATTGGCCTCCCTCCAGACCAACCAAACTACATAGGTGCAATCAACAATTTTACCTCGCTGAACATGGAAGTTGCTGGTCTACTCCTGCCCCTCATAGTTTCTGTGTGTAATTGTGTCACTTAAGTGTTTTAAAAGCATGGTTCAGTTACACTAAAGTCAAACAGTAACAAAAACAAACAGATCAAGGCAGCAGTAGACCAGGAGACTAGCAACTCCTATGTTCTGCAAGGTTAAGGTACTGATTTCAAGCTATCTAATTCGATAAAGGTCTTCACTTTTCCTTCTATTTCCTGCCTGTCTACAGTGCATCCCAGCAGCCCTCCTTCTGTTCCCTCACTGTCCCCACCCCTCTGTTTGTTGCCCAAAGCTCCCCAGCCTGGGCCCCCAGAGACACAGCCTTTTGTTTTTAATTAAAAACAATGTCCCCTTTGTGTGTACATGGGCCCATATCGGAGCCCCCATAATCATCTCTCTCTGAACTGGGTCACTGTCACCCCCATGGTCCCCCATAGATGCATGTGCACCCGGAGGACCAGCAACGGGCTTGTCACGCAGCACAACAGGTCAGGAAGCAGAAAGTTTACAGAAGAAGAGTACACGTATGGTAGCTTTGAGTGTTTGATCAGTGGGTGTTTTTTAGGTTAGTATACAATAGTGTATTTGTATAATGCAAGAGGCCCTTTTCACTGGAGACACTTTGACGTGTCATAGTAGGATAAGCACAGGTGTTGCTAATAACATTGACAATGACCCTGTTATTCAAGTGGCCCAGTGTGACAGTGAGCCTGCATACATAAAACCTGTAACCCTGAAACCTAAGCAGCTAAATGGAATTCAGCTAGGATGTACTGAATTTCTTTCTTATTTGGGTTCAAATCCAACCCACGTTTACTAGATCCAGATGAGGAAAATGTCCACAAAACAACCTAAACAACCACTTGCTTTTACTGGTTGCTTATTGGATAGGTGATCATGTAGAGCCAAAAGGGAACTGAGTTGAGAGAGATTAAGCACCACATAAATTTAAATTTTATAATTTTTTATTTGCCATTCAAACTTCCATCTGTGTCTCGACAAGTTCTTTTTACAGCAGTGGTTCCCAGAGCCATTGTAGTGGGGGTGCATATGGCTAGGGGGAAATATGGAGTGAATCTGAAGCTGCATAGACATCTTGTCAAAGCAGACATTTAGACTTGTCAAACACATGTGAAACCAGTAATATTAGTAATTGTTGGAATGGAGCCATCGTTAATGTTTTAACTTTTCAACTCTTCTTGAACTTAAACCTTTTCTGCTGTGACACGTCTAATAAAGAAACAAGAGTGATCTGATGCCAGGAATGCTTTAAAGTTTCAGGTTTGCAGTATTTATTCAGAAAGCAAAATAATATGCAAAGTACAAGATGAATAGGTTTTTAACAGTAATGAATGGAGAATGGGTGATGCTCCTCAGGCAAACATGTCAGTCAAATCCATAACATAAACAAGGCCATCTTCTCTCAAGTTCACTGTAAACATCAGTAATACATGCCGGGTCTTGCTTTTGATAATGTTATTTTAATATAATTCTGGCACATTTTCTATTTCTCATTTCTCCAGTGTTTTTACAGGTTGATGACCACAAATGAACCTTTTGAGGATTCCAAATGGGGGAAGGGGAAAAAAAGGTTGGAAACTAGAAACTTGGCTTGATAAATACCGTAGTGAGCTAACAGTTATATTTGAGTTGAAGTCGATACACTGCCCCTGTTGCTTTACACAAGGGATGTAACAAGGGTTGCAAATTTTGCATGTTGCATTTTCCTTAACCGATAGCTGAAAACGCTAACAATCAATGAATCGATTAATAATCAATCTTTTTTTTTTCTCATTTTCATTCCCCTCATTTTAAGTTTAATTTTAAGTTTACTTTTTTAAGAGATGGCTCCGCCAGACAATACAATGTCAAATGAGGCGCAATTACTGCTATTTCTAGACTAAAGACCATTTTTACAGGCCCTAATTTTTCCTTGTTTTTTAATATTGTGATAAATATCGTATTGTGGACTTTTTATCGTCGTATTATCATACCTTGAGTTTTTGTTATCATTACATCCCTAATTTTTACAGTATTATATGATGCCTATTTATCTCCATGACGGAAGAACAATAGCTTTTTTCTCAAAATTATGAATACCTCATGTCATATATTACAAATAAACAACTGGACATCAGAAACAAGTTGCATTTCAATGGTAATGCACTTTTGCAATGTTTTTTGCCGTCTTTAACACTCATCAACTACATCACTGTGTAGGTGTTTTTGTAAAATGATAACCAGTGGATACAGGTGGCCACGTAGTAGAGAGAAATCTAAACATGTGGTGAGTTGTGCAGCTTCAGTCATGTTGGTTTGCTCCACGTAGACCTACCTGTGCTGGTGCTTAAACTTCAGTGACTATGGAAATGTAAGGAACTGACACAGGGCAATAAGACCAGAATAGAGCTCCATTGGGCTCCGGTGGGATATTTTTGCTTTGGAAAGGAGGCCAGCCAGCTAAGAGGGTTCAGAGATTCATTACAAAAGAAAATGCACTGGGACCTTTTCTCATTATTGGAAAGATTAATGGGTTTTGAGTTGAATCCATGTCTGGACTTGTGAAGACGAGGTAACTCAGAACGTGCACGTGTTGTTCTTCGGTGTATACTCAGCTGTATGTTTGGTCATGGCCTGGAGTGTATGACAATATTGCTGTGTTGTTGCAGCGACCGGCTGTTGTTGCTGCTAATTTGCCAAGATTGCTCCCAAAGCCATATCCTTGACTGATGCAAAGTCAAACATCCTGCAGCGTTTGCGGATTAGCACAAAATTTGCTTAAGGCCTTTCCTCCGTGCCGAGTGTTGCAGTAAATGTCATGTGTGTTTGACTCACTAAATGTCACATTGTATTAAATAACTTCTAGTAGTAAACTGGTGTCGGCTGCAGTAGTTAAACAGCTGTTCAAACTGACTTTCATATTATGTGTTAGGCCAACTATGTAACAGACCAGACTAGGCTAATTGTCGGTTGTAAGCCAAGGTGCTTTCTCCTGGTCCCCATGGTGGATTCAGCCTTCTGTTCCAAATCTTTTTCTGTTCTGCTCTAATTGTTTTAGCCTCCTTTTCACCCCTGAGACCAAGACGGTCTAATCACAGTACTTACAGAAATAGGGGAATACCCAGCGGTTGTGAAGGAATCGGGATCAAACCCAAGGCCTCTGGGAATAGAAAAGAGATATCCCAAAGCTGTTGTATGTGTGTGGCTCTGTGTGCGCATGTCCTCTCAACCCCTGTAGAGATTATCAGCGCAGGAGCTGACCTCGTAATGCTCATCCCTCTAGTTTTATCCACTGATGCACACTGCTGGGTTTTTTCCCCCCACAGATTATGTTTCAATAAAGGTATACGCCTGTTCATTGATTGCCTCTTTTGAAAGGAACGCTGACATTTTGGGAAGATACCATATTCATTTTACCTAGAATCAGATGAGAATATTTGAAATCACTTTCATCTCTGTGTGTACAATTCATTCCCTGTACTGGGTTAAGATTGAAATCAGTGTTTTCTAAGTGTGGATTTGACCAGAAATAAGCATAATTGCTGAATATTAGATTGTTTCTTCAATAGAAAAGTGAATGCGGTGTTAGTCTATTAATCTAACGCCCTTTCTTTCTGCTTTCCAGGATGAAACTGGTGCCTATCTCATAGACAGAGACCCCACATATTTTGGGCCAGTGCTTAACTACTTGAGGCATGGCAAACTGGTGCTCAACAGGGACCTGGCTGAGGAAGGTAACATCTCTGTGGAAAATGAACTTAAAGAAATGTTTTCCTTTATTGTTGTTGATAACCAAACTCAACCAAAGAAAATCTCTGTTGACTGAAAGTCTGCCTACTCTTCAGCCATTAGTCAATGGAGAAAAAATCTGCATGTTATCTCTAGGTTAATTAAATTAACGACAGTGCACTTAGTGCACTCTGCCTGGTTGCCTAAGTGGTGCTAATCAAAGTTTGCCAAGCAAATTCCAAAAAACAGCCAACAAATTCCTGCAGTTTGCCAATTTCTTTTTCACATATTGTCACCTTCATGGCATGTCTATCAAGTGAACTTGCATACAGCAGCAATAAAAACACACGGATACTGGTGAGCATCACAGAGCAGAACTTGCTTCCATATACATACAAAGCTGGCACTACAAACTTACACAAAAAGCAACATGAAAAAAATATTGTTACTTATTTGGCATCAGATTAGGTTTAACTTTAACGCGGTTTCTTTCAACTGTCCGTCAGTATTACAACATTAGTCCAACATTGTCCCAGCCTGTAGGTACAGCCGAATTAGCCGCTTAACATGCTAGTACCAAATTTAACAGGGTAAGCTACAAAATAAACACTAAAATAGCATAAAACATAGCAAAACCTTCAAGCTTTCAAGTTTTAAGTCAGGTCACTGACAGCCAGTATAGATCAATGAGCTTGAAACGTTACTGGCTGGCCTTCTTTGAAATATCAGTCCGACAGAGTAAAATTCACACACATATTGTCATCAAAAATAACTTTATCCGCTCAACTCTTCTCTCCTCCAAGGCTGGAAGCTAGTGTAGTGATTTGTGCTGGTTCAATTAGTTGGTTGGCTGGTTCATGGTGTCAGTTAGTTTAAAGTCGAGTAAATGTACAAATTCACAAAAATGAAATGCATGCCATAGTCAGTAGTTAGAAAAAACAGGAAAAATACATCATTGTTTTGTTTTCACTGTCTTAGGTGTGCTAGAAGAAGCCGAATTCTACAACATTACATCATTAATAAAGCTCATCAAGGACAAGATCAGGGAACGTGACTGTAAAACATCACAGGTATATGAAGTTCTTTTTGGATGCATTTCTCTATGAATGTGACGTTCCTGTTTTATTAGTTTTGTGAACTGATATCTCTCCCTCTCCATCCCGTTTCCCTCATGTGTTCGTCCTTCCTCTCAGGTTCCGGTGAAGCATGTGTACCGGGTGCTGCAGTGCCAGGAGGAGGAGCTGACACAGATGGTGTCTACCATGTCTGACGGCTGGAAGTTTGAACAGGTAAATCTCCTACTGCAGGGTCACGGCAGCAATCCTCCTTTCATGTGCTTCACCCACCCCGCTATGCTCACATTGACCCAGAAAGTCCAATCCTCAATATTGGAAATGGCTTAAAAAGCCAAAACAGCAAATCACATCTTTCTCAATGTCCGCATACATGATCCGGGCATCCCTTCTGTGCTCTGATTGGTTGTTGCAGCTTGTCAGTATAGGTTACGGGCGGGCCCACCAGTCAGAGTTTCTGCTGATTGTGTCAAGGGAGGTGAAGGGAGAGGAGTCTGCTTTGCCAAACAACAGCGGAGAGGTGTGTCCCACAAATTTCTGTCCACGGGCTGGTCACTGCATGGTCCCCATGTTGTCCATACACACCCCGTTGGCCATTGTTTGTCCCAAGTAGACACATAGCTGTTGGTCTTTTTTTTTAGTTGATTCTTTTCATTGTTCATTTGTACTGCTTGCTCACCAGTGAGGCTAAGAGAACATAACACCTTTTTTGTCTGTGATTTTATTTTATTTTACGATTCTTTTATTCATACTGCATTCACAGTTTGTAAGCTTGTTAGCAGCCTTCTGTGTCTTGCTTTTATGTAGCCACTTGGCTGGTTTGGGGGCTGTGCTTTGATATAGTGCTGGTTGTTTAGAGATTTAAAAAAAATAGTTTTATTACTTTCACAATAGTTAATTGAAATAATATAAACATTAAGACAGAATAATAAAGTTTACATGAGAGTTTGTGTTCAGCTGGAACTGCCCAAAGGGATTTTTTTTCTAATGAGAAGCCACACGTTTGGGTGTTGGGAGGGTGTTTTATGTATGAATGAATTTCTCAGAGACGAGGGATCACTGGATCTCCCATTAGAGCTGAAATCTCTCTAATCTCCTTACACAGGTCAGATGGGAAACTCCCAGAAACACTCCTTATGCAAAGCCTAAAGCTCAGTCATCAGCCCAGGAGAGTCTTTTGGGGAGATGAGCTTTAATGACCTACTGTCATCTTTAAGACTCTCATGAACATTTTTTTGAAGTGTATTTTATGCTGAAAGTCTTAGGATTTGGTGCTTTTGAGTCTTTAGCAGTGTGACAAGTACAATCCATGGTAGCTAGTTGAGATTATTTGGTCTTTTTTGCTGCATTGATGCCTAATGTAAGAGAGAACGCTTTAACAACAACAAGTCTCCGGCAGCAGTGGCTAATGAGGCGATGCATGTCTGAACATGCACACCTGGGTACAGACGGTATACCTGTAGCCTGCAGTGTACACACACTTAACATTCAGCAGTAAAAGCAGTTATTCAGGATGAGGAATCGCTCTGTTTTTTTCTTCGTGTTTTTCAAGGTGTGCATGCAGTTTGTTTATAAAGATGGCGTCCCTTTTATTTGTCCTCTTGTGTCCTGTTGTGTCGTTTATTTAAACTGACGTGACTGGGAACAGGGGCATTAGAAATTACCATGATTATTGTTAGATGTGTTTTATGAAGGTACCATGTGTGGGATTTTCTCAAAGCAGTTCTTTTTGAAGGAAAAAGTCACACACTGTCAACAGCAGTAGCTTGACTGATGTTTAAATTTGGGTGAATTTTGGTTGTTTTGCTCCAACTTCCCTCTCAAGTCTTGAGTAAACTCCCTGTGATAGTCTGGTAAGCCCTGCAGCTAAAGCAAGACATAATGAGTCATAGAAAGCAGATTATAGAATGCAGCTCATAGTATTTAGTACTGATGGTCATGTCAGATTTTATTTGTATAGCTTAGTATCACAAATAACAATTTGCCTCAGGGGGGTTTTACGATCTGTAGTGTGTAGATCCTGGAAAGAGTAAGGTATTGATCTTAATTAACCCTTCCTAAAACCTGTCCCTTTTCACTGAACCTTGGTCAACGTTCTCCTTTCCTGTTCAACTTAGAACATACTATTTGTTTATGCTGAAAAGAAAACCAATTTTGAATCTGGTTAAAAGATGATGCGGGGAACCTGTAAAAGCACCATATAATCACATCTTTAATTGGCTAATTTTAGCAAACTAGCTACATAATCCACATCAGTCATTAGCTAGCTAATTACATCAGGTGGGTATTGTTGCCAAAATGCTAGCTAACTAGCTTGTTAGTGCATGTCAGTCTTAAGCTAACTAGATACATTTAATAGCGAATGTTAGTATAACGCTGCCTAACTTAACTATCTTATCTACACCAATTGTTAGCTAGCTAATTGCCTATTGTTTTGCAAACATTAGCTAAGATGTGACTGTATTTCTTTGGACATCATTTAACCATCTTCAAAATTTAGTTGTCTTTTCTACATAGATGAGCCTAGCACATAGCATAACTGTGTACAGGTTGGCTAGTAGTCATTGCCTTCATTGGTTTGGGTTTCCGGTTGGACAGGGCCTTTCTGTGTGGAGTTAGCATGTTATCCCCATGCCTGCGTAGGATTCCTCCGAATACTCCCATTTTCTCCTACCATCAAAAACCTCTATTCTAGGTCAATTCCTTTGTCAGTGCCCCTGACAGAGGTGCTGGCTTACAACTGGAGCTGGTCCCTGGACACTGTACAGTAGCTGCCCACTGCTCCTAATACTGGGATGGGTTAAATGCAGAGACTGAATCTGAATGCCTAATTGTACTTTGTGTAGATGTATACTCTTCACAATAAAGTTGACCTTTTTCACTTTTGGCGTGAGGCATGAGGTATGAGATTGGGTAGGGTAAGAATATCAGGGTAAGCCAATCAGAGGCAGAGTAGGGTGGGTCATGCCTTCACCATCTGTAGGGGAAAAACTATCAAGTACAAGAAACATGACAAGAGAAAACTAATCAAGGTTCCTCTGGGTGCCAAGCTGACTTGTTATTGGAGCACAAACAAAAAAGGGGCCCGACTTAGGAAGGGTCTTTATGGCAGTTAAAACACTAGAGAAAATCCTACACATGCTGTGTGTCGTCATATTACTAACATTCAAATCATAAGTCACATAGCTTGTGAAATTTGTGTTGATTGATGGCAGTGAGCTACTTTGTTGTTTGCTCCTTATTTCCTTTGTGGGAGAAGCTGTAGTTTTTGACACTTGATTGCATCAATTCCAACTGTTCACTTAAAACAAACCTGGTCCTCTCAAGTCAAGTTCACCATTCCCCATCGATTTTCAACCAGCATGTTTGCCTCCTGTGGTCGAGTCCCTGCACTTGTATTCACTAACTATCTGCCGATTATCTTTTCTGTCTGTGGCATCTTTGTGCTGTTTCTTTCATTATTGTTACTTTATTTTTGTGGACCACCAGTTATTTTAGTTCTGTGTAATTACTTTGATGAATTGGTCTTCTGTTTGCCCTCTGATCTTCACAAACGTTTTATTTTGGGTTTTCAATGCTGCCATGTCTGCAGGTCCTGAAAATACTTTCTGCATTGCATTTAGGAATGTTATCTCCTAAAACTCATGTCATTGTAAAGACACATGTAGCCTTAAAGTCTTGCAATCAGTTTTGAAGCCTCTAACGTCTTCTCTTGGTGTAAGTGGTGTGACCTCTTATAATTGTGCCACCATGACATCCTGGGGTTTAAATCTAAGGCCTGTCATGTGGCGTCCCCACCTTATCCCATATTATATGGTGTTCTTAATTGTTATTTATCTAATAAAGGCAAAAAATGCCAGATAATTACTCCTAAAACCAAACTTCAAAGTGAGAGTTACACAGACCATACTTAAACCAGTCTGTATGAACTGTTTTGAGCCATATCTAACTAGTGATACCATTTAAAATATATTGAGAAGCTTTAAATTGAAGGTGCAGGAACCTGTAGACTCTCGGTTCTCTTTGTTTGGTTGTCACCCTCTTTTACATTGCTTTAATGTCTCCCTACCTCTGTTTTTCCACCATGAGTAACCCATTTTTTGCCTCTTCTACCTCATCAGTCTAAGGCTAATTCCTCTTCTGCTCTGCTCTGCTCTCGTGTCTCTCTAGCTTGTCAGCATAGGCTCCTCTTACAACTACGGAAACGAAGACCAAGCCGAGTTCCTGTGCGTAGTCTCCAAGGAGCTGCACAATCAATCATACGGGACAAACAGTGAGCCCAGTGAGAAGGCGAAGGTAAGTGTGTGAGTGTGTGGAGAGGGGCCGGTTGAAAATCCATCCCTAGCAAACATCTGTGAGTGATGGCCTGTGCTGGATGTTTTAAATGCACTGCATTTATGAACATGCCACCAGGGGACTGAAAGCACCTCTGGTTTATTGATGAGAAACCTCTATGAAGGAGAACATTGTGAATATTCAGTCCCTCAGCTAAAAAAAAAAACAGCCTACCTTTATAACCACCAGTAATCATAGAAAAAGGAAGATAAAATGTAGAGATTAAATTAAGGCAGACCTTAATTTTGACAGAACTGACTAAGCGTTTAGACTTGTGTTAGCTTTGACCAGAAATATAAAAGAAACATGTCGTCCGTGCTCGGGGCATTAGGGGAGCACAGGTCTGTAGACTAGTGCTGCTATTGGCAAGGTCTGTCATTTTCTCAAGGGCTTTGGGAGCAAAGCAGGAGGCACGCCCTGTGGAATTCAAACTCCCATCAGCTTGTCTCCGCAGGGGCCCAGACTCCTTAAAGGCAGCTACATGTGAAGAGGATGATAGGGAGATTAAACACCACCAGTGCATCTTTCAAGCAAATGTAGAGGGAGAATAGAGACGTGGTTGTGATTGTTTCCAGGGGCACCATAGCCAAACTGTGTCCTCCAGCATGACTAATTTAATGTTACTATTCACAGAACTGAAATCTAAATTTATCTCTCTTTTTTGTAGTAAGCATGTGTTATTTATTTATTTATTTGAGATGAATGGCAAAATTTGGAATCAGTTGTGACAAGCGAATTAAAAGGATAGTTCGAATTATTGAAGTGGGGTTGTATGAAGTACTTATCCATATTTGGCACTTCCCCAGTCAGGAGAAACTGAAAGGAGTACCAGCACAGAAGCTAAGCAATGTACTGCTGTGGACGAGATCAGCGACAAAACTTATTTTAGCCACTTAAAAAGGTCGATCTAAAAAAAATTTAAAAAAAATTAGTTTAAATGTGCACTATATTTAGAATCCTTTTTATTGCTTGACATCCTTGGGATTATATAAAGTCCAAATATCGCTCTCTCTAAACCAGCCAAACTTCATGGGCGATATCAGTCATTTGCCTCACAGATCACAGGAGTTGCTGGTCTACTGCTGCCTTTATCTGTTAGGGTTTTTTTGTGTTTTGTGGGGCTTTTGTCAATCCAAGTCATTCTTTCAAAACACCAAAGTCACAGAATGACACAAACAAGTTAATAGATTGTGGCAGTGATAGACTGGCAGTTCCCATTTTCTGCGAGGCAAAATTACTGATTTTGGCTATGGAGTTTGGTTGGGTTGTAGAGAGCGCTATTTGGTTTACATAAAGGCAGTTTCAGATCAAAAAAAAAAGCTGTCTGGCATGGTAATGTAGTGAAAATATTCTAAATATAGTGTACATTCAAATTGTGCTGTTTTTTGTTGTCGTTTTTTGTTTTTTAATTATTTTATTTTATTGAGTGGCTAAAATATCTTTTGCTGCTGACCCTGTCCACAGCAGTCCATTGCATAGCCTCTATGCGGTTTCCCCTCACTGCTTCTCCAAACTGGGGGCCTGCTGACTGCTCTACTGTAGCTAATACATCAAATTATACGAGCTATCCCTTTAAGAGTGGTAGGAAGGTGCCCTTGGATAACATTTGTACTTTACGTTTTCTTGTGTTTTGCTTAGACATTAAATGTAGTTCTTAATGTTAATCCCCTCTGAACATTAACCCCTTGTTCTCCTTTCCAACATTTTACACCTCCATTCATTTCCGTTATTTTACGACATGCCTTTCTTGTCTTCTTCTGTGCTGTCTGCATGCTGCATGTTGCTCAGAGCGAGGATGAGGAGACGGATTATGAAATGAATGACTCTGATTAGGGTTGAGCACTTATGACTCACTGGTGAGCGCTCAAGTGCTCGTAGTCCCTCCACCACACCTCCCCAGTTTGTCCCTCTTTTGCTTCCCTGTGCATCCTTGATGGAGTTTACACTACTGAAAGCTTTGCTCACATTTGTTTTCAAAGACAGCTTGAGCTGATAATATACTTAAACCGGAGTAAAGTGACTGAATCCAGGTTGAAAATCAGCTTTGGCCTCCTACGAGCCAAAGCTAGATCAAAAACCAGATGGTTCCTGCTGAGACTGGTCCAGTGCTTCTTTGCAGGTGAAGCGCTCTGTGAAAGCAGATGGGAGGAGCTCCATTTTATTTCAGTAGTGTAAATACGACCCTTGTAATTATTGTCATGCTCACAGCCTTGGTTAATGGAGAGCATGCTGAATCATCAGCTGCTGCAGTTTGACTCATTGTCCCTCATTCAATGACATTTAAAGGGAAGGGGGGGTTACTATGCTCCCTTTGTCCAGGTCATTGTCAGTAGTAGTAGCAGTTGAAGTGATGCTTGGACAGCACTGATGTGGTTTTTAAATTCAAATTGGTTATAGATCCACCTGTCTCTTTAAAAATAATCCAATGGCTCAATGAGCAAAAGTTGAGTTTAATCTTAAGAACTATGCATTTTTACACTTTATTTAATTTAATCAGTTAAAGGTAGGGATGTTTTTTATTATGAATCACAATTTTATTAGTTCCTAAAGTATAGGTTAAGATGACAGGGAAGTTCTTAGTGACTAATTCTCTGTCGATTAAACAACTTTATTTTAACGAGGCTGTGTAACATTTTAGAGGCAACAGTCAACTGCTGTCGTACATGAGCAAAATACGAATAATTAGTTTAACTGACTAGTATTTCTACTGCTGACTGGCAAGGGTAGCAATGTTTAATCACTAAGCCGACGAATCATGCACATCTTTAAAGACAAAGACGAAATCGAGCTGAATGATTTGTGATTATTTTGACAGATATTGCGGTATTAGTCAATTTTAATGGGAATGGTCATTTTTTTTTCTCTTTGATCTGGACTAAACATGCATGCTCCCTTATGTCTGAAGAAGAGGATTTGTAGGGTCTGTTGCCTCATGCATTGTTTTTCTTCCTCTGTGTCCGTGCACAGCTGATAGTTCAACTGATTGTACATGTGCCAAAGAAACTCATCAATTTATTAGGGTCAGCCATGTTTTGTTTTTGTTTTTTTGTTTACTTTTTGTATTGTGCACCTCAAATGGTTCAGAAGTCAAACCTTTCAACTGGGAAATTCTGACCTCAGATGTTGCTCCGAAAGCAACCTTATGTGTGGCAATGTCATGCAGAAACCTACGGCAGGTCACGGGTGAAAACGTTTTTAGAAGGGCTTAGTAAAGGTAGCATTTTGAAGCTTCATCCAAAATTTGATTGTTCCAAATTGAATACGTGGGGAGCACTACGGGTAAGCTTCAGAATGATATAAAAACCTCAATAATGAGCCAGCCCTATGAGAACCAGGGTCAAGACATTTATGACTGAAATTATTCATTTATGATCAAAATAATTATTTCTGTAGCATTGATAAATCTCTTAGGTTGCATTTTGCCCTACACCTCTGCTTGTCTTTCCAGTACCAAGGTTGATCCCACCTTGTCTGCTTTATGAGCTCACCCAGAATTAGCTCTCCAGCCACATGCTGCATAGGCTCCGGCACAATGCTTTATTTTCCTCACTTGTGCAAGCATTTCCCTTTTTCTCTGCACCCTATTCAGTGTTTGATTCAGCCGGCACGTAGAGTAAACATACGAGTGCTCCTGGCTTGGAGAGTATGCACTGTGGCAGGATCAAGTGCTTCAGTAAAAAACATGTGGTGTGACTCTGAAACACAGGGAACTGTACAGAGTCGGCTACTAGATGCAATTTTTCATTCATGATATTCATTATATTTTTTTGCGCGTTTTTGTCTCTGCAGATTCTTCAGGAAAGGGGTTCCCGGATGTGAAGAGGACTCAGTATTATGAGCTCCAGGTGTTATGATGCAAACATATCATCTTTGTGGAAGAACGTTTGGCACAATGGAGATTTAAAGGGGGGTGTGCATTTATTTTGTGTTTTCCCTCCATTTTTTTTTTTTATTTCTTGATGTAAATAAGTCTGTTTACTGACAATTTGTGCCTGTACATTTAAACTGGACCTTTTTTTTTTTTTTTTTTTTTTTGGAATTAGCGGCAAGTTTTTTCTAATTGAATGCAAGGAATTGCAATCTACATATGTTTTATGCTATAAAATATGGCCATCATCATGTAAGGGCCAATGATTCACTCAGGGTCATCTATCGAGTTAATTCTTATATCCTCCAACTCAAGGGTCTGGTAAGGGATCAGTGTGGTCTTTATAAACTCAAAAGTATCAAACTCAAAATCATTGTTTAGAGATGTTAAGAAGGGAATCATGCTTTTTATTTAGCACATGTTAAAGAGTTAGGCTATTAAAATGTGAAATTCACCCCGAAAAAAAAAAAAAAATCAATGACACATTTTTTCAAAAGATTTGAAACAGTTACACTGAGATTTGTGATCATGAGGATCCCAGCTATAAAACACACACTTTCAGATGCTTTTGAAACAGTTTACTTAGATTTAAAAATTATTTTCAGTAACAGTTCACTGTCAGAAAGGAACAATCACATTCTCAAACCAGGCTGAAAACTGTGTGAACAAAATGTCAGTGATTTTATATTGTAAGTAAAGGGGCATTAGGTAATTTATCACTTCTACAAGGCCTTTATTGAGGATGATGATGAGGAAGTGACCTGTAATGAACATTTTCCCATTTTCATATAGACTAAATAGGGTAACTTTGGAGATATAGCAGAAGTGTCTCAGTTATTGTTTTCTTTCTTGGCTTGAGAAGTAAATGTGTTGCTAGTGTAGCTGCTTGTGGCACCATGTGCTCTATCTTGCAACCTTAGTAACGCATTAACCCACAGATACGGCCATTATGTGCTCTGGGATTAAGTAATTATTATATTTTCAGGAAGTTCACTTTTATAAGGATGAAACTTTAAAGTATTGGACAAACAGTTGTTTTTCAAAGTAAGATTTCTGCTGCTTCTGCAAACATGGACTCTTAGTAATGTAGAGAAAGTGAAATTGCTCTCTAAATGTTGTCAAGTGCAAGTTTATATCAAGTTTAATATGCCAGATTTTTGTCTAACTTAGTTTGAGACCTCCTCATGTTCATAAGTCTAAAGTTAACTGCCAAAATAGTTAAAGGTGTTTCAAATGTGAATTCTGTTTTATTTACAGTGATATTATGTTTTTTTTAAACATCAGTGTCCTCCAACGGTGTCCTGTTTCCTGTCAGGAAAAACATCCTCGAGACAGTGGCGTCTTTATATTTTTCCCCCACTGACTTCAGAGTTTTCCTTAACTAGTTTATTTTGTATGCTTGAGGGAACATCTTGTTTGATTAAGATCTTTTTTTTTTTTTTTTTGAGGGGAAGTATTTGTGGTGTGGGAGGTTTGGGGACTGGAACTGTTTGAAGGCAGTGGTGAAGGACTTTCTGTTCATATCCAGAGGATTTTTGTTTTGATGTAAATAATCCAAATTCAATATTAATATTTAACTCTTAAAAGAAAACTGCACGTTTTGTACACTGTATAGAAAACACAACTTCAAATTGGAAGTTGTTTATACTGGATCTTTAAAAATGAGAAAATCTTGACAATGTTGACTTCTGTTTTGCATTGTTTGTACAGAGATTTCTGAGCTAGGATTGAAACAGCTGATGCTGAATATGGTGTCTTTCACTGAGAACATGCCTGAAACATGTTTTGATAACCAATAACAAAGCTATACTTGGCTGGCTATGAAGTTGACTGTTACATTTAAAAAAAAAACAAATGTATTTTTTTTCCTGCATTGTGATAGATTCTTCTAAGCATTTTGAATTGTGTAGATTTCGTACACAGCGTTACAAGCACTACAGTGGGAAAATGACACTGTGCACATTGCTTACAAGCCTGTAATGTTGTTAATGTAAATACTGCATTTTAGAACACTTTTTTTTTTTATAGAAAGTTGTTTTCAGGTTTGATGTGGTTTTTTTTGATAGGTTGGATATTTCATTCACAAATAATCATTTTAGTGTTGCCTTTTTCCCAATGACCAAAATCCAATGTCTTATGTGTATTGTACACATTAATCTTAGTGTCAGGGATGAGTAAACTTTTCTTAATGCTGGCACACTTTGTACATATAGACTTGTTAACGACACACAAACCTCCATTTACTCACATGTACACGTATACACTTGACTAAAACAATTTTTATATTGTCGGGGAAACAAGTATGGATGCATGTTTTTGATATAGATATACACACACACATATATATACACACACACAAACACACACAAGGGCTTTTAAAGTGCGAAATTTGACATCTGCAAAGAGGTTAAGTCAAAGTTAGAAGACTGGATTTTCCTGCCAGAGCTAGGCTATGTTTACATTTGCTATAGTATTCTGAAGCCTTCCAATTATGTACTGTCTTGCACTCCCTCACACATTCGTCTGACTTGTGTGACTGCACCAATGGCAACTAGCACTCCCTACTCCACATGAACTGAGATTCACACGGACACGCTGACTGATAAGATACTCCATCCGTTTTTCTGACAGCCTGTGCTTGAGCGTTGCAGACAATCTTGCTTTGGCAGAGATGCTCACTTTTAATAGGATGACACTCACCTGCATTGGCTCAGAGCAAAGGTTTATTTGGGTCTTCTTTTGAGACTTTTTTTCTGCAATGAGATTTAATGTGTTTTTGTGTTTTGATTTGCTTGATTCAGTTGTAACCTCATTTGATATACTCTGGTATGAGGTGTTTAACCCCTCTACTTTAGCAGCTACATTACCTTTAATGCCCTTCACAAACAGGTTGTCTGGTGGAGCATTTGGCATTGATAATCATTTCATGTGATGGACAAACTTATCAAATCTGTAGCCTAATACTTATAAGTGCCCAGTTTGTTTTTGCATTCAAGTCATAAGCCACAGACCACTGTAATGCATGATTGAAGATGATCACACTTGTAATCAGAGGGAATGAATGTGTCATTTTTCCTCAATCTAGCAATTACATCAATGAATAATGTTCTCATATCACTATATTGATCACTTCTATATGATCTTATGCAATGTTAAAAATATACAAACTAAGTATGAGGTTAAGGGGATAGATCTATATGGTCTTGCATAAGGTAAACTCAATAAAAATGTTGTCATTCATGTGTGTTGCTTTTTTCCCCCCCAGATGTTTATCCCAGTGTAACAGCTTAATTTTAATTATCCACTGTTGTTTTTATACACAATAGTACACATACGAATACATTTTTTTATTTTAATGAGCAGTACTCATGTATATCACACAGAAGCGTCTAAACAGCTGTAGAGACGAGCAATAAATTGATAAGCCATGACAACAAATCCTGATTTTTGATAAATAGCGACCTCTGGTGTCACCTGCTCAAAACGGGTTCCTTTGACATAGTTGCCTTAAAAAATGCCAGTTTAAAAGTAGACTGAAATATTTGTTTTACTCGTTTTTTTTTACACGAGAAAATAAAACTGTCCCCAAATATGTGTTTTTCAGGCTGAAATGTCAAGTTAGCTTCTTTGCGAGCCTATGGTAATGATTTACATAATGTTATGTGATTTGTCAAACGAAATCATTCGGGTTAACGTTCTGTGGTCTGGGCAAAGATGTTCTATTAGACAAGATAGGAATCCACCCGTGTCCGCTCTAATGTAGTATCTTGCGCTTTATCGTTCATTTAAAAAAATAAAAAGTTTTACTTCGTATAGCTATAAAGGTTTAATGACAGGCAGCAGATAATTTTAATAATAAATATGCGTCTTTCGTATTGCTAGAAGTTCGATCTTTGCTTGTTTTATTTTATGAACAGGCAACATTACACAGCGGAACAGCGCATGCGCGAAGAGCAACAACCGCAAAGCAAAGATGATTTTCACCCACCACATAAAGGTGTTTATGTGCTATCAACAGAAGCTGTGCGGCTCGAATGAAATTGAGGCTAATAAACAAATAACCGATAAAAAATCTTTCGGCTGAATTATCACCGGTTGAAAAGACGCTCAGAAACACAGCCCGTTAAAAGATAAACGCGCAGCCTGATCTTCCTAAGGTATTTAAGCGAAGACGGAAGTACAGAACGGATGACTGTTTGCTTCACTGTTTCTGTGTCTGAGTCGGAGCGGGTGGTTTTTCAGGAGGGAAACTTTGCAAGGTTTAACAGGATTTGAGCACGATTAATACATTTCGTTTATTTACCAGAGCCAGTGCAGCCATACTGAAAGGTAGGAGAACACTTTAATTAAAGCACATGTTAATTTTGTCGTGAATTATGATATTTTAGCCGCTTCAGTTTGCGCCATTTTCGCTAGTTTGGTAATGCACAAATGTGCGCCTTTTAGCTCTGGCGTTCTTTGTCCCTATTCTTTAATGGATTATGATATGGTTTTTTCCCGTAGTATATTTCACATCCCTGTTTCTCGTCCCGGACTAGATATTATTAAGCGTTAGAAGAAAGGTAGTGATGACTTTCTCTCATCCAAAATTGTGTCCAAATCAAGTGCAATTGCGCATTTTTGTGCTGCATCAGGCCGTGTCAGACGCTAAGAGCGCCAGTGCCTGTTAAGATATAGCACGATTCTGGCGCACATGAGTTAGCTTATCAAGCTAACCGGTTAGCTTGCTAATAAAATAGCTTTGATAGTCAGTTTGTGTTGACAGTAAGTTTACAGCTAAGCTCAACGAACATGAAACAAATTAAACGCTAATAGCTTCATCTCCCAATGCTTTTAAGTTTAACACCAGGTGCAATCGAAAGAGTAGGTGAACGGTTTGTTGTAGACATGTATCACCACCGGCTAATGTTACCCTGGCTAGCCAAATTAGCGTACCAGACTTGTCGGTTCAAACGATACTTTTAGGCGCATAACTATCAGGCTGATGAAAACATGTTAACATTACGTCTTTAGTGGCCATACAATATAGGCTAAGTTGCAACTCCACTGTTAAAAAGTTAGTTAATGCGTGGGCAGTTACTAGTTACTGCTAGTAGCTGCTGTATTGTTGCTTTGCCTCATTTTCATTAATTTCCAAAGTATCGTTACTATAGAGATAAATAGACATTCCTATGGAGGGTTTTAATGAGAGCTTGGAGGTGGACTGCCAACATAGTGGTATATAGCCACGTCTGTAAAAGGTAAAAGTGAGGATAGTCACACAATCTCTCAAGATGCACCATGGATGGGATGAGTGTTAATTACCCATAGTTGTGTACAGGTGATTTAACTTCATCTTGAGAGGGGGGACTAATTAATTAAAATGTGTAAGCCAAAGAAGTCCCCTACAGTGCACATAAGAAACTGTAGCTCATTACTTGAGCTCACTTTTAACCATAGTTGTGATATTACTACTTTAGATCACTTTACAGAAGATGATTACCTTACCTGTCACTGTTAGGGCCCGACGGTACTGCATTTGTAGGGTTGTATGGATGTTAATTCCAATATCGATATATTGGCCGATATTCTTTATACAATATTTAGAATATTCACATAAACTTTTTTTTTTCAGGTGATCCCTCAAATGTGGTTAACACTTGTGACAAAGATATGTAATGAAGGCAGTTTGTTGCTTAACAGCAAACTATATTGGGCACTGAAACAGTAAACTTTTACAGGTATTTTTATTAATCATAAATAACTATTAATAAAAAATGAATAGAGCAAAATATGTGTATATATTAAATCTGAATTATGAAAATTCACAGAATGCTGACTGTAAAGCTAACAAAACAATCTGTGTTGTGTTCTGTTGAAAAAAAAGTTCTCATATAGGTGTGTATCAGACAACATATATGCTGATACAGATATAGACCGATAAAGCTGTGATAGGCCGATATCAGGCTGATTATGATATCAGCTGACTGATAGATCTGTCAGGCTCCAATTTACATCACTTTTTTTTATTTACTTTACAGAAGATAGGAGCTTACTAGTCAGTGTAATGTGATTACACTCTTAGAATTATGTCTGAAAAACTCTCCACCACTCTGTTTTTGACACTGAGCCATAATGAGGTTTCATGAAAGCATGTAGCTTCTGATTCTGTAGTATCACTGCTTTAGACCAGTTTACAGAACATTCGAGATTATGTCTCATTGTGCTTAGTCACAGAAACTGCAAGAATCTTAAAAAATGGACCCAAACAGTTCAGACAACAACTACTTATTATTTTGATATCAATTAGTCTGACTTCTCCCCATTGATAGTTCTGATGTATAATGTTTCTGAAAGTAAAGGGACCCCCCCCAAAAAAGTCCAACAAGCCATTTCAAACTGTTTTTGTCTGACCAACAGTCCAAAACCCAAACATGTTCAATTTACAATAATATAAAGCAGATAAAAGCACTTCCTTATACCCTCCTTGCCTTTTTCACTTTATAAATGACATAATCAAGTAGTTATTTGAGCTCGAGAAGCGTTGTATCATTATTACAAGGTCATTTCAAGGCAGTGACTCCCTCTGACTTGGTGAATCCACACAGCCAAATCAGACTTGATGTTGAGCATGGCTTCATGTAATTGACTTGACATTTCTCTTTCATTGCAGGAGTCCACGAATCATGTCAGGCATTGCATTGAGCCGGCTTGCCCAGGAGCGCAAGGCATGGCGGAAGGACCATCCTTTTGTAAGTAGCAACTTATGAGATGCACCTGCTCTGGCTTCACTGTGAGGGTCTGTTTGTGCTTTCACTATACTGTGTAATGTCAAGTCCTCTAGTAAACACTGTGACTTCACTTGTCTTAAGCGTAACTGTTCTCCTGTTGAATTTTTCAGGGATTTGTTGCTGTACCAACAAAAAATCCAGATGGAACCTTGAATCTCATGAATTGGGAATGCGCTATTCCTGGCAAGAAAGGGGTATTGTTGTTTTATAGTGTATTTGCATGCAGTATATCTTTCAATTTACATAGCAATCATTGCTGAATGGAAAACAGTGAGCTGTATAAGACAGTGGTATTTCTGTAACAGATACAAAAGAGAATTCATTGTTTTAAAGAAGTTGAATAACATAAGACGCATGTAGAGGTATGTCTAGGGAGAGGAATTGAAAACTGGTTCCCATTGAAAACCACTTCCAAAATGTCCAATCTATCATGAATATATTGATGCTGGTCACATGGAGAGTACAAAATTAGCACCAGCCAGATGCTGGTAAAATATGCAAATGGCTGGTAGATTTACTTCACTCACCAGCCACAATAAAAAACAATGGTAATTTATTGACTGGCTGGTAAAAAATTGACTGTTCACTAGCTATTTGGACAATAAAGTTCACTTTTCTGACAGTCAAAATGATGACAACAAACTCATGCATCTATGCATCGAGACACTTGTAACAAGAAGGGAGTCATGGTGAAGAGGCAAAATTGATCCAAAGTCTGGTTTCATTTCATGAAGAAAGTAGATAACAGCGTTAGCTAAATTCCAGGAATATCATGTATTTGACACACTATATGCAAGTGCCACTGTTTCCTAACCAAGCAGTACGTCCATTAACAAAGCATATAAATCCTATGTTATAATATAGGGATGTAAAAATATATAGAGTATCACAATAAAAATCGAATCTTCATATTGCACTGGACTGTGGGACTACAGTGATATTACATTATTAATTATTTCCTTTTATTTTATAAATGTTTTTGTTTTGCACTTGTACATATATATTTCATGTAGGAACATATCAGACAACATATATGCTGGTATTGATATAGGGCAGATAATATCGGTTTTACCGGTACACCTGTCAGGTTCTACTTTAGGTCACTTTACAGAAGATGGGAGTTTAACCTGTCACTGTAATTTTTTGGCTGATTTATTAAAGGAGCACGTTTAAGTTAAAAGGAAAAACTAATTTTTTCAAGTTATAATTTTTCTTAGTTTTAAATATTGCGATAATATCATATCATATGGACTTTTTAATGTGTTATTGTACAGTGCATTTTTGGTATCATTATATCACTATAACTTTAGAACCACGCAGGCAGGCTTAGCAGATTTTTTTTTCTTTGACAAAAAAAAACAAACCTAATGAAAACTATGCTGTATATTCTCTCATTTCATCCATTTTAGACGATGACAGACTGTTGCGACAACTTGCTTACAGGCTACAGCCAGCTCGATTCACCCATCAGCTGAGAACCATGTGTAGGCCTTCTTTTACCCACACAGAAAATTGATCAGGAATCAATAAAGAGGTGGACCAATAAGCAGCAGTAAATAAGCAGAAGAATAAGTAAAACATCATTTCCTATCACTAGTTATGTCTTGCATTTCCTATAGTGCCAGCATGGGAAGCGAATATAACAAGAGCACTGAGCCAAATTTTCAGGTACCAAAACAGATGTGAAAATTTGACCATTCAAAGTAATGGCTTGAACAATGATAACTCTTGAAACTGTCATTTAGTCATCTTTTTTTTGTAGAGACTAGTGTGTATATGGCATGACTTTCTTTTATGAAGCTGATCTAACACTTGTGTGTCTCCTCAGACTCCGTGGGAAGGCGGCCTGTTCAAACTGCGCATGTTGTTTAAGGATGACTATCCTTCTTCACCACCAAAATGTGAGTTTCTGTGTCTCACCTGTGTTCAGCATAAATAGAAATGTTATCACAATTACTACAGTATACACAGTTGTCATGCTTTAGCAAATGAGTGTAGAAATCTATCTGCATTATTCAGCCAGTAGATGGACTGTAACAAACACTACACAGAAAAACGCCTCATCTGGAAAGTGAAGTGCACAGTACATGTCTTCCTTTGAGGACATTTTGCATTTTGAGCCATGATTTGTCTCGATACTGAAAGTAACGCTGTAATTAAAAAGGTTACTCTTGTTCAAGCTTTCTCACTAAAGCTGAGTGCTGTTGGACCTGCTTGACATTGTGGCTCTTTTTGGTTGGATAGCCTGTGTTGTCCACTTCACAGTGGTAGTAAACAGGTTTTCCCCCACATCATCATTTGAGTTTGAAGGCTTGTTGATGACTTATAAACACTGCAAAGGCTGTTAAAGCTGATTTAAAAGCAATTGGGCTGTGTCACTACTACATACCGCTCCTCTGGTGGGCTTGATATTCATTCATTGTGAGGAGTCATTTTAATTTTATTCATTCATTGTAGTTCATAAAAACTTTTTTTTTTACAATATTGTACAGTTGGTGATGGTAGTGGTTTGAGAGCCGATGCAAACATGACACTTAACCGTTTGCTTTCATGTTAGAGCAGTCAAATTGTCACACTTTTCCTATTGGCCTATTGTGTGAACTAAATTCTTATGTGACCACCGTGGGTCACTCGTCAGGGCACTGTGACGTTCGGTGTTTCTAATATCCAGCAACAGGGCTGGTGTTGTCTGAATGTCACATTAAAATAACATGAAGCCTTTGCATTTGTGAACAACAGAAGCTGCTGCTTTCAGTGGAACAGTTCAGTCTGTGTTAACTGTGAAAAAGCCTGGCAACATGTGTGGAATTTGCTCATCTTGTCTTGACATTTGTAATGGATACGAAACACAAATGCCCTTATGTGTGTGTGTGTGTGTGTTTCAGGTAAATTTGAGCCTCCACTCTTTCATCCAAATGTGTATCCATCAGGCACAGTATGCCTATCTATTCTAGAGGAGGACAAGGACTGGAGACCAGCCATCACAATAAAGCAGGTTTGGATTAACAAGCACACCTCATTTACATTACAGGGCTTTTCCAAAGCTGCCCTTTTATAATTGTCTTTCTCTCTCTCGGGTGTCATGAGGGTTCATATAAGTGCTGAGAATCCTTGAAAACACTTGAGTTTCACTGTAGTGTTTTCAAGGTTTGAAAAGTGCTTGGATTTTTGGATAAAGTGCTTACAATCGTAATTGCATTCAGGTTATATATGATGATGACAAGTGCGCTCACAGACAGGTGACACATTTTGAAACATGAAACTTTGGTTTCCTTCAATTCGTTGCCCCCATGAAACATAATTTTGGTTGTTTATATCACAATACCATCTGATTTATTGTGATGAAAATTGAAAAAGTGAAAGAAAAATCATTTGAGTATATGTATATAATTATGTAATTTATCACAGCTGTAATGTGAAAATTGGAAATTCTTGAAAAGTGCTTGAATTTGAAGAAGCGCTGTGGGACATAATGCGTATGGATAAATTTGTATCTGCAAGTTGCTACAGTAATACAAGTTTTTTTTCAGTTACCTCTGCATAGTATTCTTTAAATGATTCAACTTGATATATAGAATATATATGATCAGCTTATCACTCCATTTATATTGACTCTGCTAGAAAATAAGTTTTTGAATCCTTCAGCGAGATCTAACCCAAATAAGAGTTCAGTCCAACAGACTTAAAAGTTTTGTGACTAACAAATATAAGCAGCCATGAAATGCCAAAACAGATAAACTGCTGAATCAGTTTATTCTCTTGTATTCCTTTCTTGCGTTTAACCACATAGTGGTTTATACTTGTAACTCCTTTGTCGGAGGCCTGTTCATACATTCTCTGAATGTAGACTTAACATGCAATGTGTAATGTATCTTCGTATGCCTCATCTATTTATACATATATACAGATTTTGCTTTTATTTTTATTGTTCTTAAACTGTGTACTTCACACTGCTGTGCCAATAAGCATCTTGTCAATGTACTTACTGTTTTTATTTATTGTTTATTTATTGTCTCTGGTATACTCCTGCCTGCTGTTAGTAACGTATGGATGGTCTGGATCGACTGCTAAAACTGAATTGCCCATTGGGATAAATAAAGTTGTCTGAAAGTTTGTCTAATGGGTTCATTTGTCCTACAGATCTTATTAGGTATCCAGGAACTCCTAAATGAACCAAATATCCAGGATCCAGCCCAAGCAGAGGCTTACACAATCTACTGGTGAGTGATAGTGAATTTCATCTTTTCATGATGCTGAAATGTAAAATTGCTACACGTGACGTGTGTCTGAAAAAAGCAAAGTTGAAGAGAAGTAATTTATTGAGCTCTTATGAACACTGCCAAAATGTGTTTCCAGGTTGAAACTGATGAGTTATACTTGGATTGTAATACCATGGACATCTTAGGACACAGTATTAATACAATAGGAATGGAGGGGACAAATGGATTAATGCAACACTACAAAACCTTGAAGTATGTTACAAAGTTAGCAAAGCAGCTCCTGCCTGATGTAAACACATTAGCCGTGTTTCCATCAACACATTTTTATGTGCCTTTTGAAGTCTTGCATTAGAAAAGGTTTTGAACCTGCAAAATTTGAAAAACTGTTATGAAATGTTACTGAACATTTGACTCCCATGACTGATCAGCTGAATGTAACACATCCATGATCTGTGACCGATATCCTATTTCCACTGTGTTTTCTATGTTGTTTAACTGGCATTCTTTTAATTACATAATTTTGTTGCGCCCTCTTCTGCAATGTTGTAATGGTTTTCCGACTGGAGAATTGGCGCCACCTACTGCTTATCTCAGTGAACCAACTAATAATCTCATAACTCTAGTGGATGCAAACCAGCGTTCATTCACACTTTTTTGCCAGTTGACTAAAAATTTGCTTAAAAGTTGGAAGACATTGGAATGAAAACATGGCTGTTGGCAAGTGTAACTGCAAGATCAGGATGATTAGTGATGAAGTCCTGAAGTATAAACTAGTGATCGAGGTAGAAGCTTGACCTCTATGGATATTTTTTTGTGTGCAGTCTGTGGAACCACTCGATCCTGAAGATGATACTGTTTTTACCATGTGTGATTTGTGTGTACAATATTGATATAATTTTGCAGAGGGCTTTGTTGCAAACCTGTCTAAAATAGGTGTCCAGTTTTATAACTTGAAAAATTAATCTGACTGAAGAGAGCTCTGAAAGGATTTTTGCTTTTTCTACTTTTGTCAAATATGATGTTATTTTTCTTCCCTCTTAGTTCTGACTTGAGCAAGAGGTCAGAGCACCATGGTAACATTTTTTTTTAACTCCTTTGCAGCCAAAACAGAGTAGAATATGAAAAAAGAGTTCGAGCACAAGCCAAAAAATTCTCCCCCTCGTAAGGGCGAAGACTTCGCTCCGCTGTGGCAGAAGGAATGGGTTTAACAAGATCACCTCCCCGCTCAGTCTCGAAATGAATGTGCTCCTCTCACATCAGGACTTGCTTAAAGACTTCTATTTAAACTCCACACATTCTGTGCCATCCGTTCTCCTTTGACCTGTCATTTTTTGTTCTTAATTGCCAGTTGGCGCATTATGCTGAGAGGGGATGGGTGCTTCAGCACCCCGGTCATTTCTTTTAAACATTAATTGTCTTATGTGGTGCAAGGGACACAGCTCGGTACCAGTTTCATCAACTCCATGCAAGCTGGCTGTCATCAATGTTCAAGGAAGAAAATGTCGTCTTTTTATTTTGCTCTTTCACAGGGTCTATTCCTTTATGTTTCCCCCTTTATTTTCCATAAATTTAATGTAAAATTAGCTTATTTCATTGTCAGTATTTCAACTGCTGTATAATGAATGGCACTTTTATACTGTTGTATCTCACTAGTGTCTCTAGATGGCTCTGTCTAATTCTCTTTCCCAGGTTTTCTATTCAGCATGCTGTAATATATGATAGAATCTGCTGCCTTGGCTGTCTTTTTGTTATTCAGAGTGTTTGCTATGGAATAAATAAAAATGGCCATGATGACTGAGGCAGGTAGGCTTACTTCTGTATCAGACGTGAAGGTTATATGGTGCTTTGTTCATGTATGTGTTGGCGTAAATAAAACTTTCTACAAAATGTTTGCATTTTCTTTATTAAATGAGTAAAAAGGGACAACTCAAAGTACAAAGCAGAATATAAAGTCATCAAAAGAAATATTAAAAATGAATTTGAAGCCTCTCTGACAACTTTTGTTTATAATGCCTTTATAATCCATTTAATGCAAATAAAAGATTTTGCAATAAACATATTTACATATGCATTATGCTGTGGAAACTTTTTACAAATAGAAGTATACCCTAAATAGTGGTTCCCAACCTGGGGTCAGGACCCCCACAAGATAAATCAGGAGCCATGGGATAATTGACAGGTTGTTTTTTAAGCGGTTTTGTTATACAAAATTATATAACAAATTCAATATTTATCCAATCTTTGTTGCTTTTTTTTCCATGAAATTATGGATTGCTTTAACTCATGGGGTGTTATGAAATGTTCTGAGCAGCGAAAATCAATCTTAAGTGGATCTGCTCACGTCTTGGCATATGCAATGTGTGATGAAGGTCAGCATAATAAAAGTTCACAGGACAAATGTTGGGAACCACTGCCCCGACAATCAACAAAAGGCCAAATACTTATGTACTGTGAAAAAAGTGAAGAATTAACTAGTTATCTTTAGCTTGAAGTAGTTGGAGTGTTGTTTTGAAGCATCACATTTCCCTGTGAAGACGTGTGTAGTTGAACTTTTAGGCCCAACATTAATCAACATAACACTAGTGATTCTGTGGTTACTGGGATGTCTGGTATCAGACAATAAAGGCTTTGAAATGAAATATGGATATTGGCCTAAAATTAATATTTCTGCCAATATGACAGACGCATACGCAATGTATCTCTGGGTTGTTTTTTTAAGTGTCTGAAATGGATCACTGTAAAAACAGTCAAAATTTCAAGGCCACCTCAATAGATTCTTGAGTCCAACTCAAAACTCTAAGTTTTGAAAAAGTTTTACCGACTAAATGAGTCAATAATCAGGAGAAGGCAGTTTTCTCAACTTTTTTTTTTTACAATGTTATTTGCAATGATTGCTCAGCAATGGTCATATGAGGAGGAGCCACATCACATTCCTTCAGTTCTAAAAATTAAATTGCCCATCTTAAGAGCTGTCAACTCGACCATTAAGACAAATTTGTGGAGACAGAAACAGGCACCCACCAAAAAATTCTACCCAGTCATTGTGTACATTTTGAAAAGCTAATGCCATAAGAATAGGCATAATATTTTGATTTTCTGGACAAGATAGACTTTTTTTTTCTGTTTTTATAAAAATATGTGCATATATTGGTATCAGCAATCAGCAAAAGATCAGCAAAAATCCAATAATCATGCAACCCTATCCAGTTTCTAGGCCATGTTTAAAAACATCAGCTTATGCTTCAGCGACAGCATCCACTCTGATCATCCCCATTGGGCAGGATTTTGTTGACGGGCTCCCATGGTGCTCTGCTGGGACCAGGCTGGTCTGCTGGAAGGCGCTCAGGGTGCAGTACTCGTTGCAGTAGAAGGGGGGGTCCTTCTCCAGGGATGTGCGGCTGCAGAGCCAACACCCAGAGTCTCCCTCAGCTGGGCTCCCCGGCTGTGAGCTCAGGGTCAGACTCTTGAGTGAGCTCCCTATAGCCGACGGTGGAGCCATGGTGCTCACAGCATAGGGGATGCCCAGCAGAGAGGTATCACAGCCTGGGTCAGTGATGTTGCTGTAAGTGCTGCCCTCCATTAACTTGTGGTGGAACTGGGGCTGACACTCTTCCTCCTGGACGTCCACACACTTGGATAACATGTCGATTTGGAGCGTCTCCTCGGCCTTCAGCATGTCTGCCGTCTTTTCTCGTGTAACCACCCAGCTCTACAATCATAGTCAAGTTTAGGGACATTGTCATGAGATAATCGTCAATATTTTGTGTGACAATATACAGTTGGGTCACTGAATAAAAACAGAATGCAGTGATTTGCAAATTCATTTGACCTATAATTAATAAGAGTTCAAAGACAAGATATTTAATGTTCACACTGGTACTTAATTGTGTTTTTGTAATTATACACTAATTTCTGAATTTGATGCCTCCAACATGTTCCCAGAAAATTGCGACAGGAGCAACAAAAGACTGGGAAAATTGTGGAATACTCAAAAAAAAAAAAAAGCCGCCTGTTTGGATCATTCCACAGGCACACAGGTTCATTTGTAATGTGTAGTATCATGGTTGCATATGAAAGGGGCATCCTTGAGGTTCACCACTTTGTGAGAAAAGCATGAGCAAATTACGAATGTTTCTCAACAAACAATGTTAAGGAATTTAGGGATTTCACTATCTAGAATCCATGATATTTAAGGATTCAGAGAATCCAGAGAAATCTCTGCACGTAAGGGGAAAGGCTGAAAAGTAACACTGCTTAAATAAGCTTAAATAAGCACATCTGTTATGGCCTGACAGAAAAAGGAAAAGTGCGGTGCGAGTCCACATTTCAGATAATTTTTTGAAATCATGGACGTTGTGTCCTCTGGGCTAAAGAGAAGGATAACACAGATTGTTACCAGTGCAAAGTTCAAAAGCCAGCATCTGTGATGGTTCGGGGGTGTGTTAGTGTCCATGACATCATGGCTAACTGTCACATATGTGAAGGCCCCATTAACGCTGAAAGGCACGTACAGGTTTCGGAGCAACATATGCTGCCATCTAGGCCACGTCTTTTTTTAGCCCCTGCTTATTTCAGCAAGACACATTCTACATGTTACAACAGCGTGACTTTGTGGTAAAAGAGTGTGGCTACTGCAAGTTGCAAGCATTAAATTCAGAAAGAATGTACATTTACAAAAAACAATAAAGTTAATAAGTTGAATATTAATTGTCTTATATATCTTATATAATTGCATACTGGTTTTATTTCCATTTGACAGTTTCCCAGCTTTTTTGGAATTGGGGTTTGTAAACTTACCTTGAAATCTCCCTGGCAGTCACTGTACAAGGTTTGGAAATAGGGTGCTGGAGTTGGGATGAAGGCACCTTGGCTCCACCTGTAAGTGTGAGGAATATAAAGATAATATGTAGAGATGTGTTTGGTATTTTCTGAGAAGTATAAAGCTGGAGGAGGACCTTACCTTTTAACTGGGCCGTAGCAAATTAGTAAGGCGAGTGGCACCACCACACATAAGGGGATGAACACCTTGGCGAGTCCAGAGACAAAGGTTTTTGATGGAGGATCTGCACGGACACCGAGTTCTACATACAGTGGAAAAAAGAGGCAACGGGGGAACACACGTTAGGAGAGGTGAATCAAAGAAATTCATCCGCAGTATCTGCTTTCTGCTATCTGCTGGCTGTTTGGAGGAGACTCACCAGCCACAGCTGCCTCCATCTTCCAGTGAACCTCAGAGGACCACTCACTCCACTGTCCCTTGTAATGAACCTCATTAGGACTGGAGCGCACCCTGGCAGTGTACTCGGTGTCCGGCGCAAATTTTAGATCATCCACAGAATAATTCAAACTGTCCGTGTAGATTATGTGTGGTAACTCCTGAAATGAAACAAAGAAAGAGAAATGTCCTATATGGAAACCTATTTGTGCTCAATCAACAAATCAGTTTATTAGTTCACAGATAATATAACAGGACAGTTAATCAGTAGTTCTCAACCTTTTTCCTCAAGGAACCCTTTTTCTATCATTGAGTAAATTGATGACCCCTGACTAAATTACATATTTTGCGGATATTTCATATTATATTCAATGTATAACAATAACAGCACAGACCAATTGATAAACTGTACAATTAGCCCAAATAGTGAACACAATAACTGCAGGAAGTTTGTGCAAAATAAGTGATTTCGATGAATTTTGAGCAGTTTATTCCTGTGAATGTTGCGTCAGATATTAGTGTTCCTACTATTGGAACATTTTATTCAATTCCCAGTCTTAATCATTTTTAATTTTTAATACATATTTAATACATAACTAATATCTTTCGAATGCGTTTTTTTCTTGTGTTGTTCTCTTACATAATGGAAAAAGTGTTTTTTTAAAAAGGGTACTTAGCCAAGGACCCTTGTGTCCCAATGATTCCAAGGGACACAAGGGTCCTTGGCTAAGTAAAAATCAAGAACCTTTGCCCTAATAGTTTAATGTGGAACAGAGCCATCATTGTGTTCTAAATTAAACATGCCTTTTTTGTGTTATGACCAGTCCAAATGTCTGCTGCGGACAAGACCCACGGGTCAAATAAAGTCCCATTTTCACAGTCACACTTTCACCCACACACTGTCGCTGCACTGAGCTGAATGGCCGCAGAGGCCACTGATGACGTCGCTGTGGTAGTTTCTCATTTCAAAAAGTTGTCTTGGCAGCTTTGAGTGGTCGCTGCAGTGGCAAACATGATAGGCAAAGTCAAACCGAAATACACCAGTAAGTTATCAGATTATTTTAAATGTTATCATTAAATTACATGGTACATTTGTCTGTTTTATACTTTAATACATCAAGTTGAATGTTTAAGATTTAATTCATTAACTGATTATTGACTTGCCAATAGATTATTTTCAGCTGAGGTTGTGCAGGCAAGGGGGAGAGAGAGTCGGGGGAGAGAGAGTCGAGGGATGACATGCAGCAAAGGGCTGGCCGGAATCTAACCCACGGCCAATACAGAGGACCCAGCCTCAGTACACGGGGTGCATGTCAGATCGGATTTTTCCCAATTTGGTATTACAGACGCAAATCATAACTCATAATCATAACTGTAGGAATCTTATTTTACCTAATCCTGTCTTATCTTAGGTCCTAAACCCTCAATCCAACATTGCTTCTTGACCTTTATGTCTGTTACCTAGCAACCTACATTTGTTTTCTCATGTCGCAGAGCTAAACCGCTTTGTAACCATTGTTTGTTTGTTTATTTTTTCAAGGAAACATTTGAAACATACAAAAAATGGAGCAAAATGAATTATGGGCACTTAACTTCAAGACAGATGAGTTAGAGATGTTGGCAACATCTGTACAGAAATTCAAACATGTTCTTTTTGAGAAATTTACAACAAAGCTAATTGGGAAGATAAAAGAAACAGAATGGGCTGATAGCAGAAACAGTTCCTGCCGTACCCGACACCACCGTGTCAAACAGTAAAAGAGCAGCCATTCAGATTAAACAAGTTAGCTAACACTAGGTTAGCTACTGTTAGCTAACACTACTGCTACTGTTAATGAACACCACTGTTTGCTACCATTAGTGAACACTACTCTTGTAACGCTCACTAGTTAACACTACCATTAGCAAATGCTGCTGTTGCTGAAGACTAGCATTATCTACTGTTAGCAAAGACTATGGTTAGGTACTGTTAGTGAACTCTGGTACTGAAGTGAAATTTAAGATAGCCTAACAGTTAACACTATCCTTTAGTTAAGAGTTTAGAGATTATTCAAAATTTTGGGAAGTAAGGATGCTTGTGTAATACACATTTCCTATCTTAAGTTAGGATAGGAACAATGACTTAGGAACTCCTCATCTGTAATGGCTAAATCAGGTCCTAAATCTAATTACAGCGGTTACGAAATAGTTAAGCCAGGATCTGCAAGTTAATACGTTTCTGTAAAAAGGCCCCAGACCTGTTTCCCGAAAAGCATGTTTTCTTCTCTTATCCCCACCAACAAGGAGCGCCCAATTCTTGCTTGTTTGTCATAGAATCTTACGTTGTGTGTGTCTCCTCTTCCGTAGTAATGGAGCTGATACTGCAGGTAGTTGTTCAGCTCTGTGGAAGCAGCATATTTCTCATAGGTGCTCTTCCAGGTGAAGTGGTGTTGACTTGAGTTATGGCTCACTGTGAGGCAGCACGGTGGGTTTGGTTTAACTGATGAGAGTAAAAACATACACCAAAGACAGTTTATTATTATTATTATTATTATTACATTTTAATAATATATATATGAGAGTGTCTGGTTATGAGAACAGATCAGTGCGTTCCTTACTGTTGGTCACAGGCTCATATTCTTCATCAAGCAGCTCACAGGTTTCAACCCCATTACTTTGGTTGTGACAAAGTGAGATTTCATAGGTGTTTAAATCACCAAAGGTGTATAAATAATAGTCTTCATCAGGCACTGGAGCGGATGTTTTAACAGAGCAGAAGTAATCTCCATCGGTGTTTGTCAGCATGCACACAAACGTCTTTCTGCACAACGAGGAGAGGAGAAACACTAAGGTAATACACTATCAACATCACATTTAAGGTCATTCATGATTCATATCTGCCAGTTAAAAAGAGAACCTCACAGTTCATATATTTCAATGATTGTGAGCCAGTAGGAGCCGTTGTTGTCAGTGTCTTCTGATGGTGCAATGCTCAGGGAGCAGTTAATGGTGACCACGTAATCGTTCACACAATGAAGATTGTAGTCCACACCTGAAAAATATACATGCAATCTTTTATTTGGAGTGTAAGGAGTCAAAACTGAGATTTTACAAGTAAAGTGTATAACAAGTATAAAACTTGAACCCTGCGTTGTAAAAATAAACAATTTGTTTTAACTTTTAAAAAAAAGTTAGTGTCCAAGCTGCCTTGAAATTTCAAGTTGACTGAATTTGAAAAGACTTGAAAGTTGTGTTGTTGTTGTTTTTTAAATCCAAAACAAACAGACCTTTTCAGGCACATAAAGTTGATATTGATTCGGTTGTAGTGTGAGAAAACATGTTCAACAAGCTCAAGACATTAAGTTGAACCAACAACTCCGCAGTCATGCTGACAAACATTACAAAAAATGTGATTTTCTCAGTTTGAAAAGTCAGTTCTTCATTTCACACAAAGAACTAACAGCTGCAGCTACTAATGTTGGAGCTACTTTGTTCCAACATTGGCACAAAGACAATAAGTGAAATTGTTCCCAGTGATTTATTAAATTGTAAGAATTCAATACTAACCATCATTTTTTGCAATGCTTTTCATTATTGTGAAAATGAGCAACCACTTATCTTAAAGTGTATTACACAGACACAGCAACTTTTAAGTTTTCGTCATATATGTTTTCTTTAAACTATAAAAAAAAGAAGGGTTGAGAGTTTTAAGACTCAGTGCATGAATGCAGTTGTCTCTCCTGGCCACACTGGCCGCAAAAGATAAATTCTTAAATTCAGTCGAAGATGAAGATGGAGATAAAATACATATTCCTCTTTCTGAGCAAAAATGTGGTCATAATGTTTTTATTAAATAGGACTCATTTTGAAAGACGCCCACCTGATTTGAGTAAGTCAGACTGCTTCAGCGGAAACTCCGCTTTTTCATTTTTTTTACACAGAACAAAGACTGGATTGCGTCCACCTCTCCATCTCTTCCACTAAAGTCGCTTTACAGCAACCAGTAATACTTTCAATGTACAAATGAGTGTTGCTTTAGGATAGACTATGCACAATGCACAATAAAAAACAATGGCAACATTTGTCGATGATGCATCGAGATCTACAACAGCATGCATATTGGATGGAACAATAAAGATCCTGTGAGTCATTGTGATGAGAAACTTTCTCAAAATAATTACTTTGTATTTCAAAATGATGAGTTAGATGTTAGTTTTAGATACTAAGTAATTACTTCAAGAAAGTTTCTCATAATAATGACTTACAGGATCTTTTTCTTTCATTAAACTCTTGGAAATGTGCTTGAGCTTGCTATTAGAATAAAAAACATGAATAAAAGGTATGTAAGAATAAGAAAGCTTAGCAGACTTTTCCCAGAAAGTCAAAGGTTACGCTCCAAGCAATACTGATGAGCATTTTTGTATATAATTTAAAAAACTAAAAATACAGGCAGAGACATAACCTGTGATAGGATTTCCGTGCAGATAGACAATGTTGGTAGACAGGTGCAGAAAGACGGTCAGCAGGAGCTTCAGCCTCGGTGGAGAGCACCAATCCATCACACCAGACGGTCTGGACATCACCTCAGTCCTGAGGGGTCTCAATTATGTCATGCTGCCCCGAAGTGCTGGTAAAAACTGTCTTTAACATAGACTGAGAAGGAGGTTTCAGTCACTCTCTTCACACTGATTGCTATCACTCACTCACTGGTGGGAGAGGATGTGCTTTTTTAAGAGAGCAGTTGTAAATTGAAAGTGTGTGAAAGGCGTAAGACTTGAGTCTCGAGTCACAACAACACAATGACATGCTAACTTTTAGTGTCTTTTCATTAAGTTTTGTTCATGATCGGTCAAGTTTTCCATGCTCAGACCCTATTTTAATTGCTTTAAACGATTAAAACAAAACAATAAAAATAGAAGACCTGAAATGCTCTGCGTCTGTTAATGTTTTACTCTTCATAGTGAACTGAGATGGATCTAAATACTTTCAGTGTCCTTGAGATGTCTTAACTCATAGTAAAATACTGAATTAGCACAAAGCTGATACACATTGTTGTCACATCAGCACTGTGGTGACACTCACTTTGATGATGTGATAAGACACCAAAAATACACATGCAATACAATGCAGTGAGGCTTTCTCCCTCAGGCTCTACAAACAAATCTTGTCACAACAATCCTCCTGCACTGTGCATACTGTATAGTGCATGGATTGTGGC
This sequence comes from Lutjanus campechanus, assembly GCA_027495735.1. Taxonomy (NCBI): domain Eukaryota; kingdom Metazoa; phylum Chordata; class Actinopteri; order Lutjaniformes; family Lutjanidae; genus Lutjanus; species Lutjanus campechanus. The sequence continues at coordinate 2,949 of JAJHUR010112220.1, read as the reverse complement.
ACTCGGACATTGGCTACGAGAACCTCCACCCTTGATCTATTATCAGACAGATTTGATCCCGTTCAACCAATTATCCAATGGCAACTGACTCTTCCTAAGTCCCGCCCCTATTTGCTCTGTGCACCAAAAACAGTTGAGCAAGCAGATAACTGGCAGAACCTCACTCAAGTTTCTCCTTTTCTGTTTCCGATGCCATGTGTTAGGCTCATCTATGTTGAGGAGAAAAACACATTTCGAAGATGGTTAAAATGCAACATATAGTTACATATATAGCTACAGCGTATAGTTGGCTTATGTAAACAAAAAATCTGTTCAAAACATGGGCATATGCTCACTAACTAGCTTGTTAATCCACCTCATTTGTCAAAACTAGATAGTTAGATCTGATAGCTAATGGTAGCAAAACACTAACTAACTAGTTAGCTAAGAGTTGTTGCTGCGAGGCTAGCTTGTTAGTTAGCATTTTACTACAGGGCAAAATACTAAATAAATGTCATAATGTAAGAGGTGACTATACATATATTGATTTTGCAGGTCCCCCAGCCTCATCCTTGGTTTTCTTTTCAACAGACAAACAGAAATATGTACAAAGCATATCTGAGAGCAGAGAACGAGAAAGCAGAGAGAGGTTCAAAAAGGTGCAGGACATCAATTGTACATCTGTTCTTGCTTGACTATGTGTGATTACACAATATGTTTGCCTTTTGTCCGACCTATTCAACCAGCTGCCCTGTGCCAGATATGGTCCTTTTGAATTATTCTATGGCCCACAAGAGTCTGCCTGCAAATCATTAAACAAAGGTAAATATCTCTGAGCCACTTTGAGACATCTGAACCATAGACCATATGATCTGAACCAATATGGTACTGGTTATGTTTTTTTTTAAAGCACCTTTGTGCTATGATTGGACAGGATTACACCCAGTCTCGCGTTGCACTCTGGACTGGTGGGCCACAGAGAAACTCACATTAGCTAAGCCAGTGGTTCCCAAGCTTTTTCTGGCGTGCCCCCCCTTCAGAAGCAATCATCAACAATAGTTTGGGCAGCAACTGACAAATAAGGAAGCAGAATTAATTTTAGTGAAATAAAAAGATCAGCAATATAGCATCAGCAAAACTCTTGATTGTTTGGCTTCAGAATGTCTCTAAAGCTAAAGGGACAGAAAGTTGATTGTGAAAATCAACAATTCCAGAGCAAATGGACTGACAAGTATTTATTTACTGCCAAAAATAATACAAAAACTGTGGGATGAATGCATTGCTGTGATGAAAGAATACAACATGAAGAGTCACTACAAGTCAAGTTGGCTAGTTTTCTGACAGTTTTCCTGAGGGCTCAGAGGAATAGATCTATTGATGTTGTGCTGTAAGGTTATTTGTAGCCATTTGTATTTGTAAAGTATTTTCTGTGCTCCACAATCCACAGTATTTGTCCCACTTGCTATTGAGGTTGAATAACCCTGTCTTATGTCTTTGTTCTTTTTTTCCTCTGATGAAGACACAGTAGTGTTGAGTGTCTGTTTAAAATTAAAGTCAAACAGTGTCCTCAGGTCCCCTTTCCATTAAAACACACCTAATTCACATGACATGGAATACCACTAAACATTCATTAAGTAACTAAATATGATTGTGCTATAGAAATGTTGCATTTTTGCTTTCTTCTTCTTACTCTACACATGAGCTATTTTAAAGTACAGTATATTTTTAATTTGGTTTGTATTTTCCTGATATCAGACTGAATTGTGAGCTGGTTAAAATCCGTTTTCCATATTCAGAACAGAGAATCAGTCAACTTGGTGGGATGAACAGATTCAAAGGTTTCAACCCAGGCAAACATCAATTATCTCTCAACTATCTTTATACATAATAAACAATTACATTTCAATGTCCTAGATATAGCACAGTAAACCATTTTGAAAAATAAATTATATATTGTCTTTAGAAATGATACAGATAAGACTGCTCCTCACTAATACAGGTATCATTTAAACAATGGCCACAGTGGCACTATTTATGCAACAAACAGACAAAACACATCTTTAACTTTAAGATGAGTAACCTGAAATCAAAATATATCAATTATTTTGCAACTTACGAGGGTGTTGTGCAATCTGTTGAGCAGTGACAGCAGCTCAGCTGAACGCTGGGTGTGTGTTGTGGAGATTCTGTAAAAGATACGAGCTAACAGTGTCTTCCTCTGAGGTGATTTTGTTGATTTGGAGTCTGTAAACATCCAAACTTACACCCACTAGTAGTGTGCCTGTGTCTCAGTGTGTTAGGTTGCTCATACAGTAGTGCATGAAGTAATCTGCCACAGATCAAGAGGAAGTCATTGTCAGCAAGCTGACACTGTATGCCAGCTCGATGTTGTTAAACTGAGCAGGCATACAAACATACTGTTGTTTTTTTTTTTTTGTCTCATTGAGACAAAATGCATTTTACAAGACTGTTAATTTGTGGTCCAATGGGGTCAAAGCATTGTTAAAATGTCTACTGCATCAATTGTGAGGTGTTTTACAGCAAGTGCTAGCAAAGGTTTAAAGTTAAGGAAGCAATACACGCAAGGCTCCTTCTTAAATATTACTTATTTAGACTTGAGGGGCTTTTAAACAGGAAACAAATAAACAGCATGTTACCACGCAGATACTTGTGTCAATATGATAACAGAAGTTTCAGTTTAGTTTGGGTTCTTTTGCTATCAAAAATATCTGTGCACTTCTGATCATCTTACCTTACCACAGAGCATAACGGAGGCCTATTTTTATTTGTTGAGACCTAGATGACTTTCTGTCTCCCCATGTGAAACAATGTGAACTTGTGTTGAAAACGTGCTTGAGAGCAGCAACGAATCTCTCGTGAGATGGAAATGGAGTCTTTATATTGTGCAACAACAGAAAACCCTGATATGCTCAGCTCTATCTGTAACTTGTTGAACATCTGATATGGGTG